>JAULBZ010009422.1:0-10026 GCA_032360805.1 Neoturris breviconis
ATGGGTGTAAATAGTTAATTGTATATAGTTTGACTGTATGTCATTTACCCATGTAAAATAAAGTAGTGAATAAAGGAATGAATAAATGATAAAAGGGAGAAAGATCAACCTCGTTCCTATATATAATAAAAAAATTATTTATAACGTGAAATATAAAGCATATAAATAATTTCTAAATAAACCAAGCATAAAAAAAAAATATATATATATATATATTCTTTTCAAAATAAGTTAACAAAACCTAGTCCTTGAACATAATCTTTGCACAATCTACGAGGAAAATTATGTGGTAACCACTTTTTTATTTCTAATTTGAATTTGTTTAAGGAATTTAATTTTTTTAGTTCAGATGGAACAATTTTCCAAATTAGGGGTCCAAAATGTCCAATGAGTCATCTTCTCTACATACTGTATTAACTGGAGAAATACAAAAATCAGTTTGTAATCTAAGGTCAGGACCGTTGTAATTTCTATCTATAAATATTTCATTCATAATAGAAGAGGCTAATCCATTTTTAGTTTTGTATACTTCGATAGCCATAGATTGAATATTCCGATGGTGTATTGTGAATGCATTATCTTTTTTTAATAATTCTTCGAAAGAAAGTGGAGTAATCATCTTTATATACTATTGATTTATTTTATTATTCAAACAAGTTAATAGTTAGTTATGCAGTATTACCAAGAATCCCCGTACATTCCTATTTAAGGACTGTGTACACAGTCCATATATGGCAATACACAGTCCATATATGGTAATACGGAAATGTACGGGAATGTACGGGAATATACACAGTCCATATATGGTAATACGGAAATGTACGGGAATATACGAAGCCGTAATACGGAAATGTACGGGAATATACGAAGCCGTAATTGGTATTCTTTTCATCAGATACTAATTCAGCCCTTACGCCCGGACCCTTAAAAATGAATTTCACCCTAAACGAACTTGCAGTTAATTGGTTTCTTCGGTACGAAGAAACCAATCAAATGCAAGATCGTTTAGGCTGTTTTAATTTTGTATAGAATGTAAATGTGATCCTAGTCCTGATATTACAAAGTACCCTGAACCTTATTGTCTATCAAATGGTACGTGCGCCTGTAGTAACTACAACAATGGTACGCTGTATGTATATACTAGAGATCAATCAAGAGGCGATGGACAAAAGGCAAAAGGATTATGCCAAGGCATACACGGTAAGACAATTTTCCCACAGACAAAGTCATATAACGACGCAAAATAACGACGACGCTAAATGAACGTTAAATAGACGTCTTTTTGTCGTCGTTCCAAGTTCTAAAATGATGTCGCTTTGGCGTTGTTTATATAATTAGGAGCCGTCGCATAATACGCAAGTGTTTCGTGACCATGGCAGTATTGGACACCACATGTTGTATTTTGATAATGTCATGGTTTATTTACATTTTAAGCTTCCCTTTCTATTCCGTGTATATTTGATATAAAATCATAAGTAGCGCAGCCACAAATAAAACATGGAGTTATTTAAGGAAGCCTTTACATGGACCCCTAAATAAGTTTTACCCTATACAATCTTCCATTTGATTGGTTTCATCGTACGAAGAAACCAATCAAATGCAAGATCGTTTATGGTTAAACTCATTTAGTGGTTCTTGTAAAGCTGCTTAAGATATTAAATTACTGAGTTTTGACGAACACAATTTAAGATTATGTCTAAGTCGAGGTTACGTTGTTGGGATTGGATCTAGACTTTATGATATCCTAATCTCTTCGTATTCTGCAAATCGTATTTTAAAGATTACGTTAAAAATTATCGTAAACACTCAATACTATATAAATTTTTTTGCGATGTATAAGAACGCGTAGACAGTTACATTGTCAATACGTTAAAAATTATTTTTATCGTAATCTTAATCGTACCTTACCCTGGCTTTTTCAAAAATCCCAATCCAGGGTTGATTAGATGTTGTATACGGCCGATAAAAATCTCAGTAGATACATTTACAGTAGATACATTTCTGTTCTAGCAATTTTGGATTAACTCTACCTGCACGTGATGTCTTATCAACGTCGTTTTGACGTCGTGACGTTAAACTGGCGTCTTTTCGACGTTGATAAGATGCTACGCGTCCACTTTGTCTGTCACATGATGTCATGCTGAGATACAGATTTACGTTTAATCCTCTACGCAGTGGGCGAACACTTGTTCAAAGTCCGCAGTAAAGACGCCAGAACAACGTCGTTCAATGTTGTTCTAGAGTTTTTACTGCAGACTTAAAACAAGGTTTTGCCCACTGGGTGGTAGTAAGCACGGGTGGGGGGGGGAGAGGTTATTAGAGGGAGGTGCTTATTAAATTGAAAATTTAGATTTTAGAGGGATAGCCTTAAGAGATTGTGAGGATTTTTTGAGGATTTACCGTATCCAAGACCTTATCAGGTTCTTACATCCTGCTACGTTGTTCCAGCGTCTTTACTGCAGATTATAAACAAGTGCTTGCCTACTAGATATGTTTTATGATTTTAGGTTTTGTTACTAAGCCTCCTACTACAGTATGTTCATCTAATCCTTGTTTTAATGGTGGTACATGTATTGTGATTCCTGGCATAACAACAACCACAACAACAACAACAACAACCAAAGCACCAGGTCTTACAGATACAGGCTTTACTACAGATCCAAGAGAAAATACAGGAGATACATTTATTTGTGAATGTACAAAATGGTTTATGGGAAAACGTTGTAATGATACCAAAAGTAAGTATCTGGACGGTCAAATCATGCCCAATGAACTTCATCAACGTTTCCTCACCTCTGTTTCAACAGCGTGATAATGTTTCTAATGATTAAATATTATTAGTCAGTTAATCCATCAAGATTGGAGGCGATCCGAATGTTGCTCTTTGGCATCTGCCACAAGGGTAAGGGAGAGCGCCACTCCATTCCTAAATCAAGTTTATTTCTTACCTTAAGTATGCCGGTACTCACCACCTCACTAACTACACATGCATTCAAAATCTTACAACACATCAATATCCATAGTCATATTTCCAATCCTTTTCTCTTTTTTCAAAGCAAATAAATAAAAGCGTAAAAACTACGATTATTGCCATAGTAACACAAATGATAAATCACGCGAAAGCAATGTTGACATTATCTCACATTTATCCCTGCAAAATTAAAACGTGAAGGACTACCGATTAATTAATACCATATATGGAAATGTACGGTTCATATACGGATATACACGGGTCGTATTCAGTACTCAATCACGTGTCATTGTGTTCACACAAAAACAAACATTTTTTTCCCTTTCTATTTAGAATGTATACCTGATAATCCATGTTTGAATGGAGGTACTTGTAAAGAAGAAGGGGGAGGAAATTTCACATGCAAATGTCCACCTTTAACAGGTGGTCCAATATGTAATCCACTTGGAACTACCACCTCAGGTAAGGGAAAATAATTTGTTCCAAAAACACCTTCTTCGTAGAATTAAAGAAAATCAAGTTCAACAAATATGGGTGCAATGTTAATGACTAATAAGGGTGCAATGTCAACGATCTTGCAATGGATAGAACTTTGCACAAATAACGAGAACGAAGTGTTACAATGCAATGATTTCTTAAAGGAAAGTTATTGCATTGTAACCAGTTTTTACTTTGAGCAACAAACGCCTTGTTTTTATCATTAGTGTAGACTAGAGAATAGTCGGTCTACGGGGGAATCAATATAAGAAAATTGGAAGATAAAACAAGAATCAGACGAAATCTGAATTTACGGCATAGGATTCAAATTTCCGCGTGTATAGGTTTTTCCCCTCCCGTTCTCTCTTCTCTGGATAGCCTCCTGAGAGTATAAAGCTAGACTATTATTTGTGAAAAAGGTCTATTAGTTTGTTTGATACGAAGTAACTAAACCATTGTAGGGCCGTTGGCTTGGTAATCGCTTTTCTATAATGATCTCTAAGACCATAGGGACACCCTCTACACACCCTCTATTTAAATCATCAGTGATATCCTTGCCGACATTAAGCTTACAATCGGTGGCGAAAAGTCGTTGTTTTAAAGTCCACCCAGCGGGCGAAAACTTATTTAAAGTCCGCAGTAAAGACGCTAGAACAACGTCAAACCTGAATATAACTGCTGGAAAATACCTGTGGGAGTATTTATTAGTATAGTTTTCCGTTTTGAAGCCGAAAACTTATACTCAAAAAACACTTCTCCACAGGTAATATTCGGTAATTCTATCTCTACAGGCTTTCATTTTTTATATAACATTCTGGTATATTATTTAGCCGTCATAATTATTTGTTAGTTAAAAAATGTATATTTATTTCTTCAGCGCCTCCTCATCCATGCAAACCGAATCCTTGTCTAAACAATGGCACGTGTCATCGACTAGAAAATGGTTATGATTGTCACTGTTTACCACGATACACTGGTTCAACTTGTTGGGGTAAGTTAATCTTTTTACGTATATTATGAATAATAAAATACGGTGAATTCCAGGTGAGTGTTGGAAACGCCAAGTGATTTACGAAAACTGGTTCCACGAATGTTCCATTTAAGTGGTGTGCCTTTCCTGAAAGATGCGAGGAATAGTGTAGAAGTAAGGTTGAAGTTAACAGTATATCACACTTGTCCAGGATTAGGCCTCTGTATTCGCGGTATTCCCCTGTGAAGGAGCGTCTTTGGAGACTAATTTGCAGCCTGTTGGCTGCCAATTAGCCTCCCAAGACGCTCTTCCACCGGGGAATGCCGTCGTGAATTTAGAGATCTGAGGTTTTATTTGTGGAGATATGATTGTATTTCAGTGTGGTATATACATATGAACAGGATATGAAACACTACCAAAAACCGTACTTGGATGACTCCAAATAAAGGATACGTATTCCGTATATGGTAATACATAGCCTGTATACAGAAACATCTATAACACAACGTCAAAGCGACGTCTGACATCGTGTGCTCATTCCATCGTAAATTTATTGCCGGAAATTTTGATAAGTTTAGAGGATATATGAGAATACCCGTAGTTGTCAGAAAACGTTTTAATGATGAAATAAGTAAAAATTTCTTGTTTTGTAAATTTTGGTATCAACTTTTGTGCATATTTAGATGGCCATAACATCTATAACTTTTCATAGCGAAAATTAATATTTGAGTTCGTATTGTGCCTTTTTAAAGAAATACTTTTATAATACTGTAAATGGCGTGGAACTAATAAATATCCACATAGAAATAACCGAATCTACCGAAATTGAACAGACGGTAGAAGTTGTATTTATTCAACGACCTTGCAATGGTACAAATTGACGTCACACATCATGTGTTCCCAATTTTGACCAATGGAATTTCTTCTTTTGGCTTTCGAAGAAGATTTTTTGGCTAGTGGAAATTAACTTTAACTCAGAAAATCACAATATTTTGGACACAATAGACTTTTTCACAAAATAATAAAAACGACGCGTTGGTTGCTCAAAGTAGAACTTGTTGCAATGCAATAACTTCCTTTTTGTGCAGAAACTGTACAAAAAATGAAGTTATTTTATCGCAACAAGTTCTACTTCGAGCAGCCAACATCTCGTGTTCGTGTATTTGCGAATAGGTATATTCTCTTCTGTTGATTTCTACTTTCATAATGTTTTTTTATGTATTTAGTGGACAAATGTAAGGATTGTGATGCAAATGCACATTGTGTAAATGGACATTGTTTTTGTAATGATGGCTATGAAGGAAATGGTTATGAATGTGTCGGTATGTTTACTTTCTGTATGCACGCTGTGTGGGATCTCATGACCGACACAACGTCAAAGCGACGTCTGACATCGTGTGCTCATTCCATCGTAAATTTTCTCTAGATTTCAAAATTTTCCCTATTGCCGGAAAGTTTAGAGGATATATGAGAATACCCGTAGTTGTCAGAAAACGTTTTAATGATGAAATTAATAAAAAATTCTTGTTTTGTAACTTTTAGTATCAACTTATGCTGTTATGACGATTTTGGAGACTATTTTTTTCACTACTAAGGAGTTTCCAAAATTGACTATTTTTTGTAGTTTTTTTTTAATTTTGTGCATATTTAGATGGCCACAACTCCCGAAAGTGTGCTCCAATTTGACTCAATTTACCTCCATTTTGATACATTCTGAGAATATATAAGATTCCATAGGGTACTGTATTTAGACTCTTGAAAAATTAAGTATACTTGTAGCAGACAGTGAACGTATTAAACATGCTAACCCAATGGCACGTGACGTTGAGGTCAGAACGTCAAAACAAAGTCTATTTTTTATGTTAACCCTTCATTAGTATGGTGTGGACCTCCTGAATTTTTAAATTTTGCTGTGAAAGTAACATACCAAAAATTATTATTCAGTAGGTTATTTTCTTACATATTTTAAAAATCTGCATCATACTTTTGTAACTTTTTGCCCCCTGAATCTTCTAATACCTTCCCAAATTTCCGGGGGTATCCCACCATACTAACGAAGGGTTAAAAATTCGTCATGTGCCGGCAGGGTTAGTTTCCCTGCATCTATATTTCTTACTTAGCCAATTTCATTCATTACTCTCTCCATGTCCGGGGAAATCAGGCTTTTTTTGCCGCTAAGGATAATAATTTTTATTTTATTTTTTTCAGTTATTCCTCGTCCAAAATGTGGAAAATGTCCAGTGTATTCAACATGCGTACAACCTACCGGTTATTGTGGATGTCAATCCGGTTATACTTTTGTGGATAGAATTTGTATACGTAAGTTGTGGTTATTTCTTTTGTTAAGGAGACTGGGTACAGAGGAGGGTACAGAGGAGAGGCAATTATCACGCAATTACCACACAACGTCTAATCAATGAGTTCTGTAAAATATATTCTTATAAACGTTTTCTGTAAATTATCACTTGTGACGTAAGTTATAAAGAAGAAGGCGTTTTCATGAAAATATTCACACTTCGATAGCATTTTACAGAAGTTCCCACTCTCCCCCAATATAATTTAATGATGCACAGCCTGTAATTTGCTAAACTGACTTTACTATAAATAGGGCAAAGGCGAATTTCCACTAGGCAAATTCGTAAGGACGTATTCTAAGTGAAGCCATTACATTGGTTGATATTGACGATACTTGTCATGTGAAATCGCTTTTAACCAATGTAATGGCTTTATTTGGTGGAGATCCGTCATTAATTATAAAGATGAAACAGCAACATGCATATAATCAAATATAATCGTGATGTTTTGCTTCAAACAAAATATTGTTCAAAGTCTACGGTAAAGATGCTAGATTTTGCACCACCTATTTTGTCATGATGACGTCATCATTAGTGATGACGTCATCAAGAATGTAATTAGGGCAAAGTGTTAATTATGCGTTCACCTAAATACCTGGTAAGTTTTAACTCTACAGCACGGTTCCATCAAACGTTAAAAAGGGTGTTATGAGGAGAAGGCAAATTTCCCTTCCCCGAATACAAGATCAACCAACAAAAACATGATTAACAAAAACATTCGCTAAAACATACCTATCTTTTATTTAGCTTTGGATGATGATGATTCGGAAGATGACCACGAGTATCGTACTACTAGCAAACCAATTGAACCATCCAAAGTTCCACCTGGACCCTTCTCCACTACCACTACCCCAAGAACTACACCAACAACATCGAAAAAAACTACCAGAAAAAGTGGCACTACTGCTACTACCACCACCGATTCTGGAGGGAATTTTTCACCAACGAGTAAAGTTTCCTCAAAGCCATCTCCAGTACTCACAAGTACAAAACTCACAAGTACAAAACTTACAAGTACAAAACTTACAAGTACAGTTGGACCTCCAGGATCAAAAACAACAAAACAGGGGACATTGGGTCCTCCGGGTTCTGGTTCTGGTTCTGGTGGATCACTCACTACTAAATCACCTACTGTCACCGGTCCACCAGGTGCAGCAGGTTCAGCAGGTTCATCTGAAGGAGAAGGTGCAGGGATACCAGGGCCACCAGGGCCACCAGCACTTGCAAGAAGCATTTTAGTAAATAGGCACAAACACAATGATGCAATTATCAGAGAACGACTTTCGAGAAGAAAGAAAAATAACTTTAGAAAAGTCTTATAAACTGGATGCCAAATGATCGTAACATTATCAGACAACGTTGTAAAAATGATGAATAAGCATTAAACATTGATTTGATGTTTTGTTATTTTAGTACAAACTCATGTGTATATAACGAAGAAAATGTGAAAGGGCTCACGTACGTTAGAAAAATAGGTCCTGCTAAAATTAGTTTGAGAGAGTAAATAAGTGATAATAAAATAATTCGTGAAGACGGTTAATTAAAACTAAAAACACGTTTTTCTGAAAAAATGTTTTAAAAAGCAGATGTTTTCGGTTTATATTACCAGCATCAGTGCTAGCTACATCTTGTAGCACTGGTGTTGGTTATATAAACCGGAAAACTTCTGCTTTTTAGGACTTTTTTTAATAAAAACGTGTCTTATTAATCACATACGCCTCGGTTTCTTATAAGGATTAACATAAACTCCCTGATATATCATTTTTGAAGGAAAGTTTGTATGACAAGATATTAACTATCAGGGGATCATAACGATTGTCAATATGAATAGAAATGTATTGTACTATCACTGTACTATTACTATGACTGTAAATTAAAGTCACATAATCAGCCTATTTTGGTCGAAATTCCAAATAAATAACATGAAGCTTGTAATGTCAGTACCACATTCTGAAAATTTCATACTTTAAAGACCACTATTAGTGGAGATACGACTGTGTGGCAGCCATATTGTTTGGCCAAACTTCATCGCTTTTCTGCATGATTACATAAAGTTGTAGCCAGATTTTGATAAAATAATTACTTATTTAACCCACTTCCTGTTATTTATAAATGCTAAAAGTTTTAGAGTGTGATCAGTAGTTGCCAATAGTAAACTTGATATAGATTTTCGAATTTTGACAAAATAGGGTGATTATGCAACTTTAAATACGTTGGTAAAAATAAATACTTAAATCATATAATAGAATTACATATTGGAAAAATATCCCAATAACTAAAACCTTGTTCAAAGTCGTAGTAAAGGCCCTAGAACAAGATCAAACGACGTTGTTTTAGCGTCTTTACTGCGGACTTTGAACACTTTATTTGCAAATTGGGATAGATTATTTGACACTATAAGCCATAATTTATATTCACCATGAAACCCAGCCGGAAAAAACCTGTTCAAAGTCAGCAGAAATAACGTTAAAAGAACAATGTTCTAACGTTTTTTGCTGAATTTGAACATATTTTTGCGGGCTGAAAAGACTATCGAATATATACGAATACGTTACGTATACGTACACGAACATTACATTCAGCAGTCCACATATGGAATATACAGGGATCGTATTCGAATATTTTCGATAATTGTATTTTCAGAACTAGCTAAAATATTGTAATAATATTGCATCCCAGTGGGTTTACTGTGGTCAAGCTGAGTGGGCAACAACTTGCCTAAAGTCCGAAGTAAAGACACTAGAACAACATCGAACGAGTTTTTTTCCATTGAGAACACAGTAAAACATTGTTAAATATGCTTATTACTACTTATTGACATTACTACTAACATCGTTTGATCGTGATTATATTTTCGAGGTAAAAAATACAAAATAAAAAAATGTTATTTTTCGTTGTGTGAATCGAATGCAAACATTCACTTTTAAATGTCCATGCTACTAACGTTCCAAGCTTAATAGTCGTACAACGTTACGACGTCGTTCTGACGTTGTTCCGACGTTAACCAGACGTCGTCTGTCCACTGGATATCATTATAGTAACGATAATTAAAATTGTCTAACATATTATTCACAGTATAAAAAGACTGCAAACACTCGACGTCTAATCAACATCGAAAAGACGTCGTTTCGGTGTTGATTAGACGCCGAGTGTCCAATGGTAAGACTATCAAATAAGATTTCTTGGATATGTCTATTGGCTCCCAGTTGGCACACGACGTCGCAAGAACGTTGTTACAACGGCGTTACGACGTC
>JAULBZ010009423.1:0-10026 GCA_032360805.1 Neoturris breviconis
TCTCCACAGTTATTTTTAAGAAAAATCGAGCCAAAAGGTAGTATACAAAGCTGAAGCTTGAAGTACCTACGGTAGAGAGTTTGAAAAAAAAGCTATGTGCAGGTTAAAATAAACACGGGTTTCTACATGGTTTCTATTATCATTCACAAATATCATTACAAACACAGAGACCAGCGGACTCACAAATGAAGAAAAAGACAAGCGGCTCTACGGTTATTCGCTTCTATACAGCTACTTTTGAGGAAAATCGAGCCAAAAGGGAGCATATAAAGTTAAAACTTGTAATAACTACGTTATAGAGTTTAATAGAAATGTTATGTGCAGGTTTAAGTAATCACGGATTTCTACATGGTTTCTATTGTCAGTAAAAAAATCATTTCGGACGCACAGATCCACGGACCCACAAGTACAAAACCAAAGACGAGTGACCCTACGGGCACCCGTCAATAAAAACAGAATTTGTTATAATTTATTTGTACGGTAAACACCATTTTCAGTATAATGTTATCCTATTGTTTAAATGTTTTATTGTTTTAGTTCTTATTACGTATAACAGTAATGTTAGAAAAGCATTTAAGCTTATGGTCAATCGTTTTAAATAATTTAGGTATACTCTATTTTTATGACCAGTTGTTTAGAAGTTTTATACTTTTTAGTCTTATTATGTATAGCAGAACACACATTTTAACGAATGTTTGATGTCTCAAGTAAAACATAAATGCGGTGAACGACCGCAGAAATCCCTGGAAGTTTATCTCAGAGATTTCTCAAATAGACTTAAGACTTAGGTCTTTCTGCAAACTTGACAAATTCTGCTGTTCGTAGCGTTGTGCCCAGACTCTTGGAACAAGCTCGAATTTCCGTGCCATTCGTCTTGCTAATCAAAATTTAAGGCTTTTTGTCTACAGATCTCAGTAATAAAAGTTGTTATAGAAGATCTGTGTATTAAAAGTTGGTTAGTAGTTACCTAATTATTATTGCCTTACTATGTGAGCATGTAGCTTCAGATCTACTATAATTACCTTTAAAACGCTTACTTTTAAGTTCATCTTTACGTGCATTTCTGACGAATTTATAAAAGTTCATTTAAATTACATACAAAAGAATATTGAAATGCATTGATACCCAGGGTTCACCTTGTGTTATTTATTATTCTCATTGCAAATGAATTTTTAACAAAACATACTACGACATGAGGAAGATACGGAGGTAGTTACCCCGTGGGCAAAAACCTGTTCAAAGTCAGCAGTAAAGATGCTGGAGCAACGTGGTTCGGCGTTGCTGCCTATTGGCAAGATGTTTCTGAAGGTTTTGGTCTACTCTTTGAATGAATATAAATTCGTATATAAACCAGGACTATTAATGTATCATACAAGTGCATTTCAATTTTTCTTTGGGTGAAAGATCGATTAATATCCATTTAAAATTAAATACGTTTACGTAGGAAACTTTGCTAAAAGTTCTTGAATGCATGTTAAATGCAATTATTGTTTGGCCAAAATTTCAAAATCTATGTCAAATTGACAAGTGACACACACTGATGATACCCAGGACATTTCAAATGTCTAAAAATACCAGGAAGTGTCAAAATGAGCTAGTCTTTTCTCTAAAAATGGAAAATTTGTGGCCAATCAAGATGGCTGCCACACAGTGAACATAGAACACATAACTCACTACAAGCTTAACCATTTATATCTCCACCACTATTCATCCTTATGGAATAAAACTTTCAAGAAGTGTTACCAACAAGATAAACGTTATGGACTTTAGTTTTATGTTCCTTTATATCGAATTGAGTTGCATTGATCTTATCTTACTTTACCACTTTGTCATTAAGTAAATATTGTTTCTACAGATTGCACAGATATCAAGTTTCAATATAACTGTTCGTCATCACCTTTAAAGGAGCTGGTTTTTTTAGTATAGTTTTCAGCTTACTCAAAAAACACCACTCCACAGGTAATGTCCAGCAGTTACATTCTTGGGCACAGACATATGGCCAACAAATCAGCTTAAAAATGTTATAATGAGAAATTCTGTTTGTATTTGATTTGTACATGTGTAATGTCATAAGAAACGGCGGTATAACTATATTTGTGAATAGTGTAGGAATTCAATGGTTGATGCAATTATTTTAGTTAGTGAATAAATAATATGTCGTTCATAGGGAGTTTTGAAGATATTCTGCATTCATGTTTAAGTTTTGAAAATATTCTCCACTCTTGTTTCAGTTTGGAAGATATTATCCAATCTTGTTTCGGCTTCGAAGATATTATCCAATCTTGTTTCAGTTTTGAAGATATTATCCAATCTTGTTTTAGTTTTGAAGATATTCTCCAATCTTGTTTCAGTTTTGAAGATATTCTCCAATCTTGTTTCAGTTTTGAAGATTGTATCCAATCTTGATCCAGATTTAAAGATTGTATCTACTCTTGTTTCAGGTCGATGTTGCAGTGGAGATGCGAATCATCTCTTGTGCACTTGTTGCAAGGAACTATTTCCATCAGGTGCAGATAACACAAACAGAAAATGTAAGACTTAGATACGTATTTTACTTTTGTTAGTATCTTTCTGCCATTCCTCTATTTAATATCTTCTCTTGAATCTATGGCATATTTAGCCCTGTCCTTTCCCTCACTCTCTAACCACACCCCTATCCAACTTATACTGTTCAGATTAGATATAAAAATGCCAAAAATGTTTCGATTTCGTCCACTCAGTCCTGAGTTTTGGACAAAAAGGGTTCAAATTGCAAATTGCATTTTCGTAAAATGACCAAAAAGGTGTGGTACCCTCCTAAAATTTGGTTATGGCACTCTAGGCAATATTACGAGACCACTGGCCAATATTTTTTCAATTTCGTCAACTCAGGACCAAGTATCAGCGAAAAAGGGATTTTTCCAAAAATGGAGACTTGGAAGATTTTCGAAAATTTAGAGTACCATGCACCAAAATGTTCAATGTTTCAATTTATTTTACGGTTTATAAAGATTTGATAAAGATATGAGACTTTGGTCATAAATCGTTTTTGGCAGCCATTTTGTATTTTGAGGAAGCTCTCTCCTGAATTTTTTGAGATAATAAAGTGATATTTTTTATTAGAATAATTTTTAAAATTTCAGGAATTGAATTCTCCATTTTGATTTTGGAAAGCTTCCTTCAATTTTGAAATAACTATTAATATTGTATCACTTACTTTATTACTACTAATAGTACTATAAATTAGTAATATAATGAAAATACACAATTCAACAGAGGAAGATATTTTTAATAAAATAATCTTATAAAAAGATAATGAATAATAAAGAAAATATATTCTTCTGTTGCATTGTTCTATTCTCTAGTGCCTTATAACATCAGCTAGTAAAAACCATCCTATATTATATCAAATGAATTTATAAAACTTTAATAGGGCTAGCAAAAACCTTATTTTCTTATGCGTATTAACTATGAATGGAAAGAACACACAAACATTTGTAATACAGGACCATATCTTCTCGATCAACATTTTTATATGGATATCATCATCACAGTGATTGTTTGTTCTATTTCAAAACATGTTCTTATTAAGGTTAGCTCCCACGAAGCGAAAATTTCATTGAGAATGCCAAAAGAAGACATTCCATTGGTGGAAATCGATGTCATACAGTCAATTTTACCAATAGAATACCTTATATTAGCATTCGACGTGAATTATTTTGCCTCGTGGACATCACCATTTAGCCTCTTTTATACCAGAGTCTGTTGAGTGAGACATATGTGAATGTAGGAACTACTATTTGAATGAAAACGTATGTTCCTGTAACAACTTTTAAACGACTTAAACAAAGCATATTAAAAATCTTGAAAGTGTTGGACGTCAATTGTGAAAAGGTTATTTTCCACAAGGCGAAAAATTTGCTGAGAAAGCCAAAGATGCCATTCCATAGATAGAAATTTATGTCACACCAAGTGTCGATTTGTATCAATGGAATGTCTTCTTTCGCAGTCGCAACTGCACAAAATGATGTCTCGTTTTCATGTATTTGTGAATAGGTCTATCAACCTTTAAAACATTGCATAATATATATCTTGCCAGACTAAAACTGATAACAAGTTTCTATTTTGATTTAGGTACATCTTGCACACAGTTTTTTTGTGATATGTATTGGGGATGTAGAAAGACAGGATGTCTTGGTTGTTTAAATTATTTTAAAGGTACGATTTAAGCCGGAAATTAAATATCGGACGTCATCAATAGGAAATTTAAAAAGCTTCAGATTTGACTGTTTTATTGTAATAAAATATACATCTCAAATTGATACTACCTAAGTAACCTAGGTAACCTGGGTGTATAACTGCTCCACAGGCGATATCTGGCAGTTTTGTTCAGGTTGCTACAGTAGATTGTAGTTGGTAGTGTGTGATTAAGAGGTTATCTTAACAGCAAATGTTACGGATTTCTCTGTGGTTTTCGGTAAAAAGTTGCCACAAAGGTAAAATGTCCACGAAAAGTCAATTATACGGAAAAAGCCACCTTTTGGAATTTCTTAACTTAACTCAAACATACGCACAAAAAAAACAGTATAATTCAAATATATGTGCCATTAAAAAGTATTGTAAGCATCCTGCTAAAACCATCTGTTTCAATAAGCATTCTGCTAAAACTATCTGTTTCAATAAGCATCCTGCTAAAACTATCTGTTTCAAGCGTCCTACTAAATCCAGCTGTTTCAATAAGCATCCTGCCAAAACTATCTGTTTCAATAAGCATCCTACTAAAACCAGCTGTTTCAATAAGCGTCCACTAAAACCAGCTGTTTCAATAAGTGTCCTGCTAAAACTATCTGTTTCAATAAGCATCCTACTAAAACTATCTGTTTCAATAAGCGTCCTGCTAAAACTATCTGTTTCAATAAGCGTCCTACTAAAACCATCTGTTTCAATAAGCGTCCTACTAAAACCATCTGTTTCAATAAGCATCCTGCTAAAACTATCTGTTTCAATAAGCATCTAAGTTTCTTATTTCTTATTTGTTTATTAAAAGGAGTGAAATAGTAAAACATAAAAATCTAACAAAAGATAATAAAACTTATTCTGTTTCTGTGACGAAAGAAATGTTGTTGTTTTTGTACAAATAAATAAAATCCACTACATGTGATTTAGATGTGTTTGGGAATATTAAATCTCGAAAAACATAAATGATTATTCCTCACCGTTTTCATATTTCAGTTGTTTCTTATATAAAAACATCGTGTATTGCGAAATGTTTTTCTCGCGAATGTAGGTTTCTTTTCTTCTCTGCAGAAATGTGTGATGCTCGATAACTTCCACATTTTTTTATTTCAGATCTTAAGTTCGATCCTGGCAATATGTCTTCCCTTATACCAATTAACTCGTACGAATCTGAAATTTTAAAAGTAAGGATAGATAGATATAAAGAACATGACTATATTCAACAAAAATGAAACTGTACATGTCAATGATCTTGCAGCCGATTGGTTGTTCGGTGTGAAGAGACCAATCCGTTGCGAGATCATTGACTCAGAGTTCTTTGTTGATTTAACAATAATGAAACTAATCTGAATGGTGTTATGTCAACAAGTTTGCCCGAGTAAACCAATCCATTGCAAGATCGTTGATTCAGCACCCTCCTCCTTAAGCGTATTTGTAGAGTGTATATACTGAGTGAACCATCTTTGATCGATTTTATAGATTTCTTCCTCACAAAGACTTTATAATCTAGATCTATTTTGAATTAGTCAGTGGTCGAAGTAAGATCAAATAATCACTGCGGAGGAGTGATACTTGAACATAACTTCAGACTACAAAGCATGAAGCTATGCTCAAAAATCCATCCTCCACATTGGTTATTTACTCTTATTTCGACCACTGAATCTACAACCTTACCATTGGCTGGAACCAAAAGAAACCAATCCATTGTACGTTCGTTGTTAGCTCTTTATTACAGATATATTTCATGAACGAATTTAACCTATTTTAAACCAAACAAAATGTATTTTATTCTAATTAAAGTGGAGGTATATGAATACTGTTATGCTAACGTGCTAGCGATTGGTTGATTTCTTTGGCGCAACGAATCATTTGCAAGCTTTATGTCGCTTCAAATATGTAGAATTTCTTGTTTCCTAATGTTTTAATGAAACTTTTTTCTTTTTTTTTAGAACTATATATCCTCAAAGAATATAAATTTTTCTGATTTTGTTAACTTATGCATTTCAAAATTACAAGATGGCACATATACATCGCAAATACTTGGTAAGTATGGAACTCAAAAATCACTCCTCCGCAAAGATTATTTATGACGTCATCAAAAATCACTCCAACACAAAGATTATTTGTGACGTCATCAAAACTCACTCCTCCACAAAGTTTATTTGTGACGTCATCAAAAATCACTCTTCCATAAAGTTTATTTGTGACGTCATCAAAAACCACTCCTTAACAAAGTTTATTTGTGACGTCATTAAAAACCACTCCTCCACAAAGATTTTTTGCTCTTATTTCGGACACTACTTGTTTATTCAACAAGCTTGCATTTTAATTGTTGTTCCCACGGAAAGAAACTTATGAATTGCAAGACTACTGAACTCTGCGCAGAAGTGTGTTAGTTCAACGAGCTTGTAATAAATTGGTTTCTTCGGTACGAACGACCAATCTATTTGTAAGAACGCGGACTCAGTTCTCTTCCCTCTAAATTTTATCTTTAAAATGTTTCTTTAGATCATAGTTTATCAGCAGATGATATACTTTGCTATCGTTGTGGACTTCAGCAGTTGCAAGAATTGACATATCAGTATCGAAAGGCAATACCCTCAGAAGAGTTACCTATTCAAGTAACTAGTAGAAATAATTGTCACTGGGGAAAAAATTGTCGTACACAAAATCATTCTCCTCATCACGCAAGGTAAGTGTCAATAAAAAGAGCAACTAATCACTGTAACGGATTCTTAAACAGATTCAGGCTTTTATAGCCTTAACCCTATTCAGTCCCCCCTGCTAAACATTTTTACATAACTTTTGAATGAATGGCTTATATCACTATAAATTCTGTGAATTTTACTAGGATCATTTAAAAAAAACCTTTTTGGTAACTAGGGATAATTTCTCCCTAGCAACCATATTTTTAGCAGGTGCTAAAAATAATTTGTTTTAAATAATTTGTTTTTCACTTGTTTTCCTGTTATGACGTCATCGTGGGTAATGAAGTCATCGAAAATATTATTTTGCTAAAATGTTTATTAAGTATTAACTTTCTAGAAAGTTTCAACACTACAACATAGTTCCATCAATTTGCAGGGTCCATTTTTTATGGGGTCTGGGTCCGGTAGGTAGGTGATGCCAAGAGTTACTGAACTCTAAGCTGAAAAATATTAACTGTATTTAACAAAGCATGAAGCAAACGTTGTGTCAACAAAACTGTCGTTGAGACGGCATACATCTTGTATCGAAGAAGAAACAGAATCTTCAAAGAATTCGTCCAATGTCCAATGACAAAATCATTCTTTCTTTTGTATACTGTTCATATTTTCACTGTTTTTCTCTTATAAAAAACCTTTAAACATACTCAAGTCATATTTACAAGTTTGAAACGGAAATTATAAATTCTAATTTTACGCACGAGTAATTTAGAATAAGTAGATAGAATAATAGAATAAGGTTGAATTGAGGGCAAATTATGAACAATTATTACACCCATACACTTATCATACCCACGACCTGATAGCATAAACATGTGTGATCGCTTATATGTTTATATATTGAGGATTATTTAGGATTACTTATTTAGGAACAGGATTACTCAAACAGATTTACTCAAATGGTGAGGGCAAGTGATCTTCTATATCAATTTTCAGCCGAACCGAAAAATCTTACAGAGTGATATTTCTGATAATTATGAACAATTTAAGATCAACTTTCCATACTGTCGTTAGTTCTCTTTTAAAGCATACTTGAACACGCAACACCTTTGTAAATGTCGCAACCCAGTGAACGGTGGTCTGGGCTTTAATAAAATCTGGTCTTCTAAACATAAAGGAGGTCAACGATATTACTCAGATCACGTGTCTCGTGGAGGCCTATTTGTTTAAAATTAAATCTAATGCATCAACTTTAAGATTCAATTGAACCAGTGGGCAAAGACGCTAGAATCTAGCGTTTTTACTGCGGACTTTGAACAGGTTATTGCTCATGGTCCTTTTCTTTTCTTTTTTTCATTTCGTAGAATTGGATTTTTCTATTATATTTTTTAGACGATTCAATCATATTTGTGAACAAACAAGATACAGGTAATATCTGTATGCATACGACATCAATAGTGAAATGGTGCTGGTTTCGTGAGAGTTAGTTACTATGGTTACGCCCTTTATAGTAAATTAGAAAACAACGTACGTACATGTGGTGCAATTCAATGCTTACTGAAACATTTTGGTGTGTATTGTTAAGATCACCAGTGGGAAAGACCTTGTTAAAAGTCAGCAGACTCCAGAACAACGTCGTTCGACTGAATACTAACTGAATATTTCCCCTTATACGAATGTGCACGCTCTAGAACAACGTCGTTCGACTGAATACTGACTGAATAATTCCCCTTATACTGATGTACACGGTGTAGAACGAACGTTGACTGAATATTTCCCCTTATACTAATATTTTATTTCTAATATTTATTTTCTTTCTGGGTGTGAAGTGTTTTTGAAGTGTAACTTTTATAAATCCACTGAAACGGAGTTCACACCACTCAGGCGCTTACATGCATATTCATTGTATACTTTCAAGTTGTCATTATTATGTCAAAGTGCCAGTTCGCTTTGATACTCCCTCAGTAGACAAAAATGTGTCCAAAATCCGTTTTAGGGTCTAAAAAGAGTTTGTACAAGTTTTTACCCACTGGGCCAATGATGCAATACCGTAAATGACCGATTTAGCGCCGTTTAAATTTGGAGAATGATTATGCGGCACTTATTTTAAATTTAAAAATGTAATACGGATATCCGTCCGAAATTCGACTTGATAACATTCCTTGAATCTAGCGAGAATTGTACTACACCTGTCATCATTGCATTGCTTATAACGCATATAAAACGCCTTCTAAAACTTACTACATAATATGTAAGTATTCAACTTTACTACCACGGTTGTGTTCAAAATGAAAATTAGTTGGAATAGTGCGGCGCTTAGTAGATCGATACTTTGATATTTTTAATCGATTGTTTACGATACTTTAATATTATTTTTAATCGATTGTTCACGATACTTTAATATTATTTTTTTTAATATAATTTTTACTACCCACCCATATTGCAACATTTTATCAGTTACAAATTTTCGTATTTTTAGGATAACAGAAAATTTTTATCACTATCTAAGAGAATTTCTATGATAGAAAATACAAAACCTGGAAGACCTCATAAATGCGTTAAGGCTAGGCAAAAAAATATTTCGTGAGTCACTTCAATTTCTACCAATGGAATGCATTTTTTTTGGCTATCGTGGAAACCTACTTTTAACTATCGTAAGGAGCAAATGTTTCTTTCCAGCATTCCACGAAAATAAAATTTTGCTCGTCGTTCATTTCTATTTTTACTATTTTTATTTCTTTCGAGTTACGGAACACGCATTCCTAAGATGTGCAGACCAAGATTTCAATCTATAAGAATTTCACGACCGTTTGTATATAGTCTTTTCCTACACGTATGTAAACTTTGACTTTCATATCCTTACATATATATAAATAACAGTTTTCTAACGGGAACTTGCAATTGATTGGTTTTTTAGAGACGAATAACCAATGCATATGTATGAACACTAGCCTGATCTACAGACAATAATCGATGTCCTCTCTCTTAGTCTGTTTACTTCTGCAGTTAATGTAATACATTGACATGCGTTAATTTATGATAATTTATTCGTTATTGATTGATTTATTTAAAATATGCTTGAGATTCCTCTCTTCATTGCGGCATAATAATTAATAATGGTACCAAAGCTACCATGAAAAAGAAATAATTATTTTCTGGTTGCATA
>JAULBZ010009424.1:0-10025 GCA_032360805.1 Neoturris breviconis
AATTATGTATTTTCTATGCTCACTGTGTGGCAGCCATCTTGTTTGGCCAAACATTTTCTGTTTTCAGAGAAAAGAATAGCCTGTTTTGCCACTTCTTGACATTTTTAGACTCTGCAATTTTCTGAGTATGTTCAGTGTGTGTTACTTATCCATTTAACATAGAATTTGAAAATTTGACCAAAAAAGGTGATTATGTACCTTTAACGAGGTTACTCGTCAACGAGGAAGGAAGAAGAGGATTTATCGTAAGCACTGAACTTCCTTCCGTATGGCACACATTTAAAAGCTTTGTAAATAATACGTATTTATCGAAAATAGATGTTGTCATTCCCTGTTGTGAAAGGTCTTAAGATGTTAAACAGTATTACTAACATAACTTTCATGGAAGGAAGATATCTTATTATGACAAGCTACTTTTAAGAACACTGAGTTCAAAGATTCCTTCCCTCTTGTTTTGTTTTTATAACAAACATAACACCCACCAGCTATACTGTAAGACGACATTAAGATAGATACGTCCTGACAGGCACAACATATGGCAGAGCGATATTTATTTTGCCCCGTTTGACTATGACATATTGGAATTATTCTTCAGCGCCATGCTTATTACAATAAATTAACTCTCCATCTATCAAATAGATTTCACCCTCCACCGGATAGATTTCACCTTCCACCTGATGAATTTCGCCCTCAATCCGATGATGTTTTTGTATTCATAGGTTTAATTTATATAATATTTAATAACAATATTTTGAAATCTATCTCCAGTAAAACTTTTCGTTTTTACTTTGTTAAAAAACAGATCGAGTTCATTCCAGATCTCCTCCTGTAAATTCCTTCTATCAATGCCTGGAATTCAATATCTTACCTTTTACTTAACCATCTATGAATATTCATTCTCATCGTTTCGTGTTACTTCAAAATTACGATATCACTATTTAGTAGTTAATCAAAAAAGTAATTTTAAAAACGCATCAACGGATTCCTTCTCCTAAATATACGTTTGAAAACAAAATCTCAAAATACCCACCTCCTCACAGTTGAAAAATAGTGATCACCTGACAGGGTCCATCTTCATTTGTCAATTATTTCAAAATGGTGAAACCATGAAGTCGTTATAAAATAATTAGCTACGCTTACCTCAATTCTCCAAACTTCAAGTCCAGGCGTTTGTCCTGCCAGATGGAATGCTTCATCTACCATAGTTCCAACCATCTTTCTTTACATGTACACATGTAATATATTTCTTATTATATAACAGATTGTCTTGTATATAAAACTTGCAAGTTATTCAACGCTTTGACAATTAATGAAAAAAAAAATCAATATATGTTTCTTGCAAAGAAGCTTCCAATATTATTTCCGAAATAAGGACTCAACACTGAAATACCAACACTTGGTAGTACACTCACGTAGATAATATGTGTAGTAAAAATATCAGCTAGTTTATTGTGAACACACTTATGTTTATTCACAAGGCTTAACGTACCGTGTTCTGTGGTTATTATCAGTAGTCTATTTACTCTTAGAGATATGAGATATACTTATATAGGTTACACATTCAACGATCCTAATTTAAAATTCTTGTTTGGATGGTAAATAAGGGTAAATAGGCTCGAGCAAATATTAGTATTTTAAATATTCGCTATAATCACAACTTCGGTTTGCTTTTTTTTTTGCTTGTTTAGTCACTATACCAACTTACTTTCCAGTGTTCCATGTTTTGGTATTAGATATTATATGTGAGATAAAATAGAAAGACCTGAGGATGTGGTTCACTCTTAACTGAAAAACAAAGTTAGATGATTAAATTGGAACATGTATAAATGTATGATGGCCTGAGTTAAATCCTACATTAATACTGGGCGTTTTGGTTGGTTGAAAGACTGAGGGCATTATGGACTCCCTTCCTAATTCATAAACTGATAGGAATTTGGCCATAAATTTGACCAGTTACTACTCTAACTCGAAATAAACAAAAAAAAACAATGAAAAAGGTGTTATACCAGTGGTCTGGTCTGCTAAATACACATTCTGGTCAGTAAATAATAATATGACGTCATAAATATTAAAAATGTTATGTAATTGGATGCTTACAGTAAAATCATGCAAAATTAGCCTCAATTAACTATGCAGTATAATGCCATACGTAATTGTCATGTATTACCCCCTGACATTAAAAACTTTACCTTCGGAGAAGTAAACTGTTAGTTGGATCCCTCCCCCCCCCCCACCCAAATTTTGCGCAACTAAATTTTGAAAAAAGTCACGACATTTTAGGGAGAACGAAGAATGACAAAAAAGTTCTAAAATTCTAAAACAGTTACGAATAAGTATGGGTACGCCAAGGTCATACGGTGTATGATGAATACTATAGCGATTAATTGTCGTTACTGTAGAGTCGTTTGACAAGCTGTTCCTTGAAGATGATGGTTTTATATCTCTTTCATCAGACATAGTAGACAATAACTCAAGGTCATTGGATCGGTTTGTTTTATGTTTTTGCTTTAAACTATGCTTCATACGATAACATATCTGCTAAACTTGATCATGTATTTTGCCTATATAAAAGTTGTTCATTTTGATTTGAATTATATTTCTTTCTCTATATTATACAACCACCTGCCGGTAAAACACGATCAAACGACGACGAAGTGACGTCAAAAATAACGTTGAATATTCATCGTTTGACCATGGTATGTACAACACGTGTTCACACAAAATAAAAAATTCTCTGCCGGCACTCGCCGTATAGTAACGTCAAAAAGACGTTGGCAGGGAATTATATACAGCTCACAATCCATATAATCCATACAATGCAATAATTTAGTAGTGTATATATCGTTCGTGAAGCGCTTATAGAGTATTATAGAGTAGCTTCTGTAGGGATATACGATATGTTTGCATATGTCTAATATATTCTAGCTAACCAAACAGTTGAATTGTTCACACCTCCTACTAAATTAATAAATGTAAAGGGCATACATTATATTCAGGTTCAAGTGCCCACGATCGCATTACAAATTTGGATATAACTGCCGGATATCACCTGTGGAGGAGCGTTTTTTAAGTATGGCTCTAGCCTTTCAAACGAGCCGCGGAAATGTCTTAATAATTTAAAAGCACGTCTCCAGTCTGGTATAACCCCTCTACATGTGATGTCCAGCAGTCAACCTTGCAGTATCTGTTACTATCAAATCTGTAAGAAGAGTAAAAAACACGATTTAATCTGTCTATATAAAATGTACCAACCAAGCGCATCGATATATTGAGTAATCCTAAACCATTAATTTATGCGCACCCTAAATTTAGAGTGTATAATCTTTATTTGATAACTTTTTGAACACAACGTTTCAGTCTCTCAAAATAGCATTGATAGCATTGATAGAAAATACATATATTTATGATAGCAGCAATGTGGCAGAATGTTCGTTGTTTCACTTAATAATATCACTTCCATGGTAACTAAGTGTTTTTTTTGTATATTCTTATAACAGTAATAAAAATAAGTAAGCGCCCCTCCCGGTGATCCTCTTTTGAATTGCAGCATTTACGATACAAAATTTGTCCCTGCATGTACACGACGTGGAAGCCACGTCCCGACGTCGTTTGACGTTGTTTAGACGTTGGTGCAAAGTCTTGTATCTACTGGGTAGGTAGGATGCGATTGGCTATTTGTATTAGGCTTGAACGTTATTAAAAAACCATTTGATTTGAATTTATTGCCCGTGTTGACACCAGAACCCACTCAGTACGGGTCACAGAACCTTTCTAAAAATGCAAACCAAAATGAGGAGGAGATGGAGAGGAGAGGAGAGGAGATTCAACAGGAGATTCAACACTACTGTAGTTAAAACTTCCAGTTTCTCCAAGACCCTACTTAAATAACATCATCTGCGAGTGCAAAAAGATTTGCCATACTTCGGTTCATTCGCTTAGCTGACAGAGGACGGCGTTGAATACTCTTTCCATTCAATTATTAATCCCTACATTCCTCTATAAATCCCACTCGTATGTCGAACACGACCAATGAGTACTTGGCTGTGAATCAAAGTTGAAGCAACGTCACAACGACGTCGCTATAACGTTTTACAACGTTGACTCGACATACATGCCCAGTGTGCAAAAACTTGTAAACTTGGAACACGTTTTTTTGCACACTTGGTGGGATGTATACTTTCTATATTCTCTATTTTATAAAATACACATGTAAAGTATATACTATCGATCGCAAATATTCTGTATTTACTAATAAATTCTTCATCCGATTGTCGTGTAAAAACGTTTTTAGCAAAGCCGATATCACAACTGTAAAAGTGTTCATTTGGGTTTTGCTTTATTGAGAAAAACACATTTTCAAACTCTTTGTGCATTTGTTATTTTCGTACAAATAAAACGAGTTTCTTTTAATTACAAACGCAAAACGTGTAAAAGAGGTTCGCAAAACGTGTAAACTGATTCAATATTCTGCTCTAATGCAAATATAAACTCGTGTAAACAAAGAATGAAAAATCAGATATATTTTTATTTCACTACTTAACCTTGTACCCAATTGGCATAACCTATAAATAAGACGTCGAGTTAAAAGAAATACGTTCTGGATACCGAAGGGTACTGAATATGTATTATATTATAGAATATGTCTTTATTATACCCGGTCTGGGGTTAGGCATATTACATATTATCATATACGAATAAAACTCTAAAGGCGGGTGTCCACTAGGCGAATTCGTTCGTTCGAATTTTAAATGCAGCCATTGGTTGAAAGCGACGTCGTCTAATGTCGCTTAGTGGAAATCCGCCTTTAAGGCTAGGCATGAAAATCACATTGAAATAAATTATTGACGTCACATAATTTCTACCGACGAAATGTTTTCTTTTGGTTTTCGTAGCGAATTTTTCGTCTAGTGAAAATCAATGTTAATTCGTGTTTTTAAAGTGATCCCAGATCTCATAAAACTCGTCTATTTCTATACGATACAAGTACCGTGTTCATTTGAGAGCTACATACACAGTGATAGTTGATACTTCTTTTGAAGGTAACATATGTATCCACACATCCATATTACCGTAGCAACAAGGTGAGAGGGTTAGAGGTAGACAATAATTATCCAAGATGACATTTATTTTCGTTTTGAAGAAGAATGAAAACATGAAAGCAGAGTTAATATTTTATCTTTTTCTTTTGTAATGGGAATCAAGAAGGTGATATTAACCATATAACATTTTGGGTTACCATAGCTACAATCCTTTCTTGCGTTTAGTAGAGTATAATCCCGGTAACTCAAACATTCTTCTGTTTTTATATATCTCTGATAACTCGATCCAGTTGGCACACAACGTCGGAACAACGTCACGACATCGTTTTAAACATTGTTTCGACGTTGTTCCGATCTGTGTGCTAGCAGGAGAACTCCTGCAAACAGTTACACTATGGAAAATCTCCTTCCAAAAAGTTCAATGAGACAACAAACCTTTAACCCTATTCATGTTAGGCTTTTTTGGACGGTTCAAAACTAATCTTGCAGTTGTAATTGTTTACACGAGTTACCCTATAGTGAGTTTCACTATAGGTTGGATTTCGCTACAATCTTCTATTTAATGGAATTACAAAGACGCTATTTATGAAGCATATAAAAATCAGCGAGTTTCTTATAAGAATTTTTCTTACACAATACGGGCGGAAAAGACGCAATATTTTCTGCAAACAACAAACATCTTGAAGGGATGGTCAACTCGATCTTGTAGTTGACTATTTTCTTCATAGCGAAGTAATGAATAAACTGCGAACTCGTAATGTTCTTCATAGTTTTGTTTTCAGTCGAGTTAAATCATTAAATCATTCGTTTTTACTGCGGACTTTGAACAAGTTTTTATTAACTAGATTGAAATTACTGTCTGTATTTTTTCTTTACTCCAGAGTTCCGTAATCGATTTGCAATGAAATTTCAAAGACTATGCATATAAATCATGTGAAAATCAGGGGCTAATTATAAGAAATAAACTCAAATTGAGGGCTGATTTGTTTTTCGATAAGCAAGATATCATACTTTGAAAATATTTTGCAAGGAATAATTCGTTCTCAGAAAAATTTTATGTTATGAGTAAATTTTAGGTACAACGTTTATGCTTGGAGGATGGATCTTTCCATCCTCCTAGGTTTATGTGATGTTATCTATGAAGATTTAGAAAACACAGTGTGTTGTTTAGAACACATAGAAGCATTACCAACCATATCATCGTTTCATCATCAACGTGTAATGGTAGGAAGTCTTTACCTTTCGTTCGGTGGGACATCACCTACCTACCGGACCCGGACCCAGCTAGGACTCCTTAGAAAACAAGATTTTTAAAAAACTGGAACCTAGAAAAGCAGACCCCATACTAAATAGTAAACTTGTTCTACTTAAGAAATATTATTTAAAATCGAACAAATACTGTAACTGGAAAAATATTTGACAATGGTCCACGCCCTATGACGTAATAGAATAAAGATAGAAATATCACTTCTTGCTAATTCGGTCATTTTGACACATGGAGTAAGAAAAATCATTTTTTGTATAACATTTGTCAAGATGTTTGGTGGTTCGTTCTAAATGCGTACTGTATATTATATTTTAAGACTTCTGGTCAGATACAGATCTTTGTAGATAGACATCTAATCAGATATAGATCTTTGTAGATACATCATTTATTTTTCTAACTAACTTGACAAAATTTGACTAATTAACATGACTTGACAAAAGACTCGGGCGCCTATAACAAAATTGTTCTGTAAGAAAATGGTTATGTTATATTGCTGCATAGTTACTAGTAACCATGGTTATGGATTATGGTGTAACCAGCTGGTCTAACCTATATCAGTCATTTCTAACCCACGAAGGTTTGTTTTGTTGTTACCTCGAACAACGAAATGAAATTAGGATTTTTGAATAGATGGCCTAGTCTGACAGAGCCAAACTGTGTAGGAGTTTTCAGCTATCCCACCTTCTTTCGAATTTATAGTTGGTGCAAAAGGGAAAATAAAGGGACAAGAGGATCATTTCGGCTCCATGAGACTACACTGTAAACCAACATATGTTATTGTCACATATAGTCTATGTCTAGAATTTACAGTTCTAGTAGCGCATTTCTGAGATGTATTTTCCGAAAATTATTTATGTGTTTCTCATAGTTACTTCCTTTTATAGATAATGGCCTAATCTATCAAATGTCAGAGAACATGGTCGAAACTTGAATGACAAAATGAGCTTCATGATGGAGTTTATCATGATGTAAACCATAAATTTACGATTCACAAAAAATTGTTCTTGCACAACACATTATTGACGGAAAAGACGCAATGTGTTTTTGTGAAAAGGCATTTTGAAGTGATGGTAACTCGAAATCACAGTGATGGTAACTCGAAATCACATTTTGAAGGGATGGTTAATTCGAATGTAAATGAAAAACAGGAATGTAAATGAAAATCTTTCTCTTCTAATAAACCCAGTTGGGGGGTTTCTAGTTCAAAGTTGTGCTAGCGTCTTTACTGCGGACTTTAAAACAGTTTTTGTTAACAGGTTTGAAAGTACTTTCTGTGTTTTTTCTTTCTGAAAAACACGTGACTGACTGACAATCATAATCCAAATGAATTATATTGGCTTTGAGAACAACTACATACTTTACTGCACAATAGCCGCGCGAAACAAACAAAAGAGAGTAATTTAAACCATTTTTAGTTCGTATGAACACCCCCGTACTATACGTGCGATGTACCTATAAATTCCAATCTTTTCTAGTCGTTTAGTTCTCTTTCTTTGTAAGCGGGTCACTATTTTAAGCAAAGTATTTAAAACGGCAACCAACCTGCTATTCTATATGTTAAGTGAAATCTTTATAACGACAGTATGCTAGTCTATTTGTTTGCCTGTGTGCCTCATATATAAACAAGAATTTTCCTAATTTACGACTCATCACTGTTGATGAGCGTGAACGATCATCGAAAGTGACGTCCTTATAGTCCGCTGTGCATCGGATTTGGTAGTTATAGACATTTAATTATACGCTCATAAGATGAATCAATGAAGCCATTACATTGGTTGAAAATGACATCATTAGACTAGAGAATAGTCGGTCTAAGTAGCCTAATCAAAGTAAATCGGAAGATAAAACGGAATCCGGCAAAATCGAAATTTACAGCACCCTCTCACGTTCACTCTTCACCGGGTTGCTTTCCGAGAGTCTAAAGCTAGACTATGACACCACCTGTCAGAATTCTAGTCAGATATCAGATATTCGGGATTTTTAGGAGATAAAAATTTGTGGAAAGAATTCAAATCATGGACACGAGTCTATGGTCCAAGTTTGAAATTAATTGCCTCATTTATTTAGTACAAAGTTATTCATATTTTCATTTTTGTAGGACCCCGGGAAAGCTTATTTCATGTATTTAACATATAGAATGCGATGAAAAACGTCCTAGACAACATTATTTGGTTTTGTTTTCGGATATTTGGAGATAATAAATGCTTTCATACTTTATAAGTTTATAAATTCGAACAAGAAGACGTTCAAATAATCCCGAAAACCCAAATAAAAATCCGAAATGTGAAAAATCAGGGAAAACGGAATGGTTATGTTATCAAATGATATGCATCACCAAAGTAGCATTTGGACAAAGTTACAATCTATGGTTACAATAAGTTTCAATTCCAAATGCAACTTAAATTTACAATTTTATAACTGAAAGTTTTTTCTACAATCCCTGAATATTTAAGACAAGGTGAAATTTGTGCAAAAATTCGGAACTTTAACTAGGCAAAAATACCTAAATTTTAAATAGCAATATGAACTGCACAATAATTCGTATTTGTACAAAGAGCCTAGGTACTAAGCTGCTAGAAGCAACAAAATTTGTCAAGTTTGCAAAAAGTCCTAAGATCCTAAGCCCTAAAGTCTTAAGTCTACTCGATAAATCTCTGAGATGAATCTGAGGGGTTGTAGGTGGTTTCAGAACATAGCCTTTATATTTTATGTAGGTATAGCTTAGAGGTTTGGGCAAAAGGTGGGAAATAGAATTATATGAACAGTCACCCGGTTTTCAAGTCGATAACGTTAGTGAAAACCTTGGAGGGGGGATCCGCCCCCAGTACTATTAGGATTAAAGTACTTTAGTTAGGCTAACAATTATATTTTTAACTAGCTGAATGGGTTAAGCGTTAAACTGATTAACATCGCAATGATGCTAGGTAGTGACACTTTTCGAACTTTAACTTTCACTTTCAAATTCACAAAGAAAATTCACAAAGGTATTTCTTTCGTGATAATAAGCTAAACTGAAGATAAGAAAATACCTTTCGATTCAGCACAAGTCATTACCTCTTAAATACCCTAGTGAGTAAAAACTTGTTCAAGTCCGCAGTAAAGAGTCTAGAGCAACGCTGTTAGAAGTTGTTCTAGCATATTTACTGCTAACTTTGAGCAAGTTTTTGCTCACTGGGACGAACTTTGTGGTGGAATGCAAAACATACGACAATCCGGCGGGATTGACGTTGTTTGGACAACGCTACAACGTCATATGCACACTGGGTATGACTTCCTAAGTAAAACATCCCCCTGACATACTTAACGACACACAATTAACGACACATAAATAGCGTAACAAATAACGTAATAGTTGGCATATATTATTTAGAAGTTAATTTTTTTTGTTAATGATATTTATACTTAATTTCCGGCATCAAAGTGGGAAAATATTGTTTAAGCTCCAGTTAGACGCCTCTTGTTTTGCCGCGCTGAACTAAATTTAATTCGATACGAAAAAGCGCGGCATAAAGTTTGACGTTAGATTAAACGCCGTGTCAAACTAAATTAAAATACTTGGCGGTCAGCTATTAAATGTATTCTCTGAAAACTAAGATTTTCCTCATCATAGGGTCATCATAGTATCATTATTGCATTGCACGTAAAAAAACATATAAAGCCACAGAAGCTCAAGTTGACAGAAACTTTTACTCAATAAATCATCTCAAAACTGTTGCATC
>JAULBZ010009426.1:0-10024 GCA_032360805.1 Neoturris breviconis
TAGGTCAGTATTCACAGACAGACCAAAAGTTGTTATTAAATAATATAAAACATGGTTTGAATTATGGAACTGAAATTGTTTAGCAAAAGTTGTTAATTGTTAGAAAATAATGGGATTTTTGCAAAGGAAGCTGAGCAATGAAAACAGAAAAAGATATTGGCAATACTGGAAAAATGGTTTACAATATGCAAAGTAAAAGCACTTAATTAACAACACTTAATTCGTACCATATAAAAGATTCTGTTTTGTGTTCTATAATGCAGTTTGCATTTCGTTTACTTTTAGATTCGTCCTAAACTGGGTAAAATTGATATTGATTACCAAAAACTACATGATGCTTTCTTCAAGTATGTATTGTGTTGTTGCTCTCTCTCAACTGGTACATTGTCCTAAGTATTTATTATCAATACCAAACTTTGTGTTTGTAGTTTGTAAAATAGAATCATCTTTTTTTATTAATTTTAACGTTACAAACGCCTATAGACTCCAGACAAACGTCACCACTGTGGAGGAGAGATTTTTCAGAATATTTTGGCTAAAATTATTCTGAAAAATCTCTCCTCCACAGTGATGACCAGTAGTTATTTCAAGCCCTGTAATTTAAAGAAATTTTTTTTAATACCTTCTTGTTTCCATTGTACTTTCATTTAGGTGTCTGAGCAATTATAATTATTTGAGGACACTCAACCCATTCTCGATTTTCTTAGACAGATTTTTTGACGCGGAAGAGCATATTTTGACATACTTATTGGAGGATTTTCCAAGAGCTCTTATATCTTACTGGGATATATAATTTAATTTGATTGATTCATCCACTTCCGACTTCTCTCAAGTATGATTTGGACTGGACTGGATCAATTAGTTTTTAAAATAGAATAAAGTAGAATAAAATAGAAAGACTACATTCTAACACCCAATGGTGAACGGCACAAACATACACAGATATAGATGATAGATCCAAGGTTTTATCTGAAGACGTGATTCTAAGAATATACTGTCAAATCGGGCATTTTTATTCGCTGTATATTGAGTCTGAACAGGTGAAGCACCGGACTAATCTAACCTAAATGTTACTCCAAGTCCCTACAAATATGCTTAGCTAGCTTAGTGCAAACAAGAACATTTATTCCATTCTTTCCTGTTTAGCTACCTGATTAGAAAGAGATCGAGAAATATTTCCTCATTCGTAATAAATTCTCCAAATACCATAGCAAATTTAATTTCATTTGCCAACCATATTTAGTTACTTTTTACTTTTTCTCCCAATCCAAGGAAATTGAAGTTATTGGTAGCACGCACGCTTCGATACTACGAGCCGAAAAATAATTTTAGCCTCAAATAGGAATGCCGACCACATAATCGAAAAACATGGTAATATGAAACACGGTACTGAAGCTACTTTACTCAGATTTTAGCTTGAACAGGGACGTTGATTATGCGGTTAAAAATTATGCTATTATAGGAACGCGGAATCCAGACTAAATAATGTCAAAGCTGTCGGAGAAAAAAAAGAAAACAGCCAGTATGAATAGCTATCTGCTCAGTCAGCAGAAATCTAAATTTGATAAACAAATTATTTAACATAGTAGGCTCCACTAAGTTGTTAATTATTTTTATAAAATACATAATTATACCCCGATGCATTAATTTATTTCGGACAATTTGTAAAATAAATAATTACATTGTCGTATAATTACACCTTTTAATTTAATCTTGTACTAAAACGAGACTCTGAAACAATCCTTTAATACCTAGTGTTAATTTGAGTGATACAGCTTGTCTACCCTTTGCATTTATCTTTATTGTATTTGTAATGGCTTTATGCTTTACTCTAGATACCAAACAAAACCAAAAATGACAATACATGGTGACTTATACTATGAGGTACTGTTTGTTTTGTTACTTATACTACGCACTGTTGGAAATAAGAGCAAATAAACACTGCGAAGGAGAAAGAAAGTCTAAAGCAATATTTGAAAATCCCTCCAAAGTGATTATTTGCTCTATGAGGTTTAGTTATTATACACTGTTATATGTAGTTATTCAAGCCTCAATATAACGGTCGGACATTACCTGTGGATGAGTGTCGTTGAGTACAGTTAACTATTTGAGTACAGTCAACTGTACTCAGAACACTCCTCCACGAGTTTTTATTTCAAACCAAAGTGTACATATTAATTCCCTATAAATTCTATCTTCAATCTTTCCTTATGTGTACTCATTAGCAAAGGATTTACCATACACATAGTTAGAGATTTGGAATTGGAAAAACACTTGACTACTCTTGTAATCTTAATATTTACTTTCATGAAAATATACTTTGAAGGATTTTGTGCCCTTAGGAAATTCTCCAAAGATGCTCCTCCACAGAGGAATGCCGACCTGAATTTACAGACCTGTTCTTTACAAGGTTTACTCCCAAATCCTTTCATTGTGATTGTATCATGAACTGGTTAAAATTAGAGCTTTTATTTAGGGAAAAGAATTCGAAATCCGATTAAAAGAAAAGAAACCTGGAGACTTATCAGATGATCTACGTACTGCTTTGGGAATGCCTGTTGGTCCTGTAAGTTTGTGCGTTTCAATTAGTTTATACATAATAATTTTTTTGCTTACTTGTCAACATTAGAGGAAGTTAATTGTCAAAACGTATTGTGTTCTTAAGTCTTTTTAACCCGTATGTACTTACCTCATTAATGATTTACTACTGCAAAATAAATTGATCTTTCTTGTTTAACTATCTTTAGGGTAAACAATTAATACCTCCTCCTTGGCTTATTGCGATGCAAAGATATGGACCACCGCCATCTTATCCTAACCTTAAAATTCCTGGCTTGAATGCTGCTATACCTGATGTAAGACAGATGCTGAGATTATAATCACTGTGGATGAGTGATATTTGAGCGTAGCTTCAGGCTATAAAGCCTAAATCTATGCTCAAATATTGCTCCTTTTTATTTTGTTCTTAAGGCCGGTGGAAAACGGTCTTTATTTTGAGTGCTGAAAGAATCTATACCATACTCTACCAAGGAAACCAATAAATTATAAGCAAGCCTCAAAATAACGGTTGGACATCGCCTGTAAAGGAGTGTTTTTGAGTACAATTTTCAGCTTTAAAGCTCGAAACTGTAATCAGAAAACACTCATCCACAGGTAATGTCCAACCATTATTTAAGGCTTGACCAGATCGTTAACTTAATATCCTTCTTCCAATTGAGTTGGAATGAATGGGTCAGTCAAATGCTAGCTTTTTGGCATTAATGTATGCGATTACTCTTAACTAATTTGATGTACTGCTTTAGGGTGCAGCATTTGGTTATCATGCTGGTGGTTGGGGTAAACCACCTGTCGATGAAATGGGTAAACCTTTATATGGTGATGTATTTGGTACACAAACGGAGGATGCATTGACTCTACAGGACGAAGATAACGTTGAGAAGACACCTTGGGGTGAACTTGAATCAGAATCGGAGTCAGAAGAAGAATCTGAGGAAGAAGAAGAAGGGGAAGGGGAAGATCAAACAGGATTAGTAACACCAGGAGATGCGTAAGAATGTCAATCTTTTGAAACCTTATATTTGACATGCCAGTCTTCAAGCCTTGGCCTAAATTATAGCTCTTAGACACCAGCAAAGTCATGAAATCTTTTTTTGTTTTGGGGATAAGTAAGAAAAACTTACATTACTTACAATGTTGTTTTTGCTGTTAGTAAATTATTTTGATTAACTGTAAATTGAAGCTGATTATTTTTGTTTCCTGTGGCGTAATGCTAGATCATTCAACTGGACAGTAGATGTTAGTTTGTCTGACCGTTGATCGTTATGTCTGGTATTTCATCCTGATGTATCCTTATGTAGAGTAGAGTGTTACTTTGTTCCCCATATGTATCATTAAAAAGATGATCCTAATATAATTAGGGATTGTCTCAAAAATAAAATCTACTGAGGAGAGTACTGAGTCAATGATCTTGCAATGGATTGGTTTCTTCGTATCGAAGAAACCAATCCATTGCGAGCTCATTGACCTAACACACTTCTGCACAGATACATTTTTGTTCAATTTTGTCAATTTTAATTGGTTTATCCTTAACAAAAAAGTTGGTTTTGGACGAAATTTGGAGATGGTCCTTAATAATGTTATTCAAAAAATATTTAAGTGCTTACCATTAGTCACAGGTATTAAGAATAATCTGCTTTGATGTACGTTAATCAAATTAAATTATATTATTTTAAATTGAAGTTAACACAGTGTTTGTAAATCGATTGCAAGTTCATTGACTTAGTTATCTTCTCTTTATTATAGTTATTTTATATCTAATGCAGATCCAGGTTTTCTTGACAATATGATATTATCCTTTAACACATAGAAATCTTTTTGATTTTATTATATGTGTGTAATTATTAATTGCGCCATTTTTTTACTATAGTGGCTTGATTACACCAAGTGGTTTATCTTCAGTTGGTGCCGGCCTAGAAACTCCGGATAATTTAGAACTACGTAAGCGCAAAGAAATAGAGGACGCTATGGAAACTGGAGGTGATACTCCTGCATTATATACAGTATTAGCCGAAAAAAGGACTTCAGTAGGAGCTGCCATGATGGGCTCAGCTCACACGTATGAACTTGGAGCTACTAAGTTAAAAGAAGGTGTTGAGATTACTTTAGATCCTAGTGAATTAGAACTTGAACCATCGGCAATGGCCGCTAAATATGATGATACCATTAAAGAGAGAGAAGCAGCTGTAAATCGAGAAGATTTTAGCGATATGGTTGCTGAACACAATGCAAAGAAGGTAAATAATAAATAAACTATTTTAGTTTTCGAAATAGGAGCTAATAATCATTCCTCCACAGTGATTATCTGCTCTCATTTCGAACGCTGAAAAATAATGTTAAAATATTTCTTTTTTTTAATATTAGTTTTGATATCATGTTGCGGGTCTGGAAAATTCAGGTCGGAATTCCCCTGTGGATGAGCATCTTCAGAGGCTAATTTGCAACCAAAAAGCTGCAAATTAGTCTCCACAGATGCTCCTATACAGGGAAATGCCGACCTGAATTTCCAGTGCTGATGGTGTATGGTCTTGATGTTGTTACACAGTGGTTGAAATAAGGCAATAAATATGGTATCTGAAGAACCCTTCTTCGCATTATAAAATTCATTAACGCAATGACACCTGTTAAGTTGAACACCAGTGTTTGTAATAGGAGCAAAATAATCACTATGGAGGAGTAAATTTTTAGGATAGTTTCAGCCTAAAAAGCCTGAAGCTGCTCAAAAATCCCTCCACCACTGTGAACGTTATTTCAAAAACTGAACGCATGTATTGAAAGTTATTTTGAGGAAAAAAATGAATTGTACTAGAGTAACCCAGTGGAGTTTCCCTGTAAACTAAACTTGTTCAAAGTCCACAGTTAAGACGCTGCTAGAACAGTGACGAACAATATTTGATCGTCTTTACTACTGATTTTGAACGAGTTTTTACATACTGGGAAGCTTTTAAAAATGCAACTTATAGATCCATCCTCCAAAATTTTTTACCAGGGGAAGAGTGCTGAATCGATGATTTTGCAATTGATTGGTTTCTTCAGGACGAAGAAAGCAATCAATTGCAAGCTCATTGACTTAACACTCTTCATCATAGATTAATTGTTCCTAAAATTATTGAATTTCACTTTTTTAAAGCTGCTAAGATATCTGCTTTTGGTAACGAATTTTAGAGATGGCTCCTTATGGATCCATCCTCCAATGATAAAAGTAGATACATAGCAAATAGTCACTCCTCCACAGTGATTTTTATATTTCAAACACTGCCTATGGTTATTTTAATCTGTGAGTGTATAATATGCTCCAATGTTCAAAGTAAAAAATAATTACTGCGTGGAGAAGGGTTTTTTTTGAACATAGCTTTGGTCTTTGTAGCCTGAGGCAATGCTCGACAATCATTCCTCCACAGTTTCAAACACTGATTTTTTCATGTCATATTTATATTGTAGAAGCGGAAGAAACCTGCAGACACTGGTAAAAGTGCAAAGAAATATAAAGAATTCAAATTTTGAGTATTATTTCAATGCATCAGAATACAAGGAAATAATTACCAATGGAAATGATGTGTTATCACGGTGTTCATTTGGGGATAAAAGATGCATACCCTTTACACTCTTAACAATTATAACAAAGCAGATTTGCTTTGGTTGAGTCTCCTTTCTAATCTTGTGAAATTTGATTCAGTTGACATGGATATTATTTGTAATTCCTTTCTTGAAAAAGATTTGGAAATTTTAGAAGCATAATTTTTTTTAAACAAGGCAAATATATCAGAGTTTTCATAGGATTTTCATATTGTTTTAACAATGACTATTATGCAATTACTTGTAGGATACTTAAATGTACAAAATTGATACCGTAACTTTTCACACACCCTAACACTTAACAATTATAACAATCAGATTAGGGTTGTTTTGGTTGAGACGCAGTCAGTCAGTCAGTCAGTAGTTGAAATAAGAGTAAATAATTGCGGGAGGACGGATTTTTGAACATCGGTCTATGCTTTGTAGCCTGATGCTGTGTTCAAAAATCACTCCTCCACAGTGGTTATTTTCTTTTGACTACTGTTGGTTCAGATGAGCTGGTTTTTATTTGTAATTCCTCTCTTGAAAAGAACTGGAAAGTTTTATAGCTTTTTTTATGAAGAAAATCATATTTTTCATAGCTTTATAATACAATCACTTTATTGGATACATTTTCTAAATTTAAAGGGTTTCACTTTGTGTTTCTGTGCATTGAAATGAAGATTATGAAAATGTATAAAAATCCAGTAAATTCTCTATGGAGTGCCTACCCTGTAAAAATCACCACTAAAATCTCAGAAACTTGAAAAGCGCTTCAATCAATTGCAAGCTTGTTTAGGGTGAAACTCGTTTAGGAGTCCATGTAAAGGCTGCCTTGGTTGCTCACTTGTAGAGCTTTTATCAAAGAAAGGGGTAATTATTATTTCAAAAGTCAGTGGAATTAAAGAGAAATAAATATCAACTGTGTACTAACAAATAAAGTATTAGCTAGTATTAGAGATTGGAAATAACTGAAATAATAATTGGAAATAACTGTGGAGGAGAGATTTTTCAGAATGTTTCGCCAATTTGACAATTAAGTTATTTCAAGCCCTGGTATTAGAGATTAAAAATTGATGAGGAAATGGTCATATAACCAAGCCTGAATATAACTGTCAGACATCACCTGTGGAGGAGTGTTTTAGTGTTCAGCTTTTAAGCAATTATTTCCGCTTTTAGCTTTTAAGCTATATTTTAAGCTTTTTAGCTTTTAAGCTACATTTAGGTGATAGCAAATGAAATCTCTTCGTTCAAACACAGGAAATATTCTATTGGTTGTCTCCGGGCATAGAATCCAAATCCGAATCAATTTCAGACAGTCTTTTATAGAGCTGCCCCATAATAATAGCAATAATAAGTTTCCAGGTTAGTGGTATGATGAAAATATATGAGGAAAATAGGATCAGCACGATTTTTAGGTAGACTAATCAAATCTTCTTTACCCTCAAATTAATTGTATCATACCATTTAGTATTATACTTCTTTTTCTAATATTTTCTATTATGTTCAAATCAAACCTCAATGAAAGTAAAGTTTCATTTTGAGTATAATTTTAACTATATTAAGAAACACATCTGGTTTATGTAAATAGGCAATTTGTAAACCTCAACATCGACATCTTGGCATCGAAATGTTATTTTACCTTATAATTTTTTAAACTGAAGCCGCCCTATGCAGTAATGTACTTTCTAAAACATTTGATGGTAGAGTGATTGATGTTGATATTTCAGGGCTCGAAATAACAGCCGGTCACCACTGTGGAGGAGAGATTTTTCAGAATATTTTCAGCCAACTTAGCTGAAAATATTCGGAAAAATCTCTCCTTCACAGCGATGACCGGCTGTTATTTCGAGCCCTGATATTTGATAATATTAATGTTAATCTTTTTTTTCTTTTACCTAATCTGAACAACCATCATGTTATTCTTGTAAACAAGGTTAAATAAGCGAATGTTTATTTTGCAAGTGGATTTATTATTTTGTATATTGTTGAATATACATATTTTTTAACACACTATAAGGTGTTTATCCCTGATATGAAATTTCACTATTCTCCTCTACAGTGACTTGACATAATTCTATCTTGAAAAAGGTGTTCCAATTGTTTATTTGACCTGAAACTTAATAAATATCCTAATAAAATCTTAGTAAAGACATTTCGAACACTGTATAATGTGTATGCAAATCATATTGCGCTTAACTTTCATTTGGTTTGGTGGGCTACTTTCAATGTCGTACCTTTGATTATTAAATGTTTTTTACAATCAAACTTCGTTGAGTAAGTAACTACATTCTTGATCAAGATGAAGATTTTTATTTAAAGTTGAATTTTATATAAATATACAGGCCTCAGGATAACGGTTGCACATCACATGTGGAGGAAGGTTTTTTTAGTACAGTTTTCAGCTGCAAAGGCTTGAATGCAGCATTTTTACTACAACCTTCTACATACTAAAAAACTATGCACAAAGAGAGCGTGATATTTAAAGTTCTTAAGATTTTGCATACACAATAAATATGCACAAAATGAGCTTATAGTTTCAACTTGGCATAGAAATAAATAGGCAGAAAATGAGATTTATAGTTTCAAGTAGACTTTAAACTATCTTGCTATTCTCTAAAGTTTGCTTGTAAATTAAAATATATTTTAGTGTTAACAGGCATATAATAATCACCATGGAGGATGGGTTTTTGAGCATTGCTCCAGGCTTTGTAGCCTATAGCAATGCTCAAAAATCACTACCTCACAGTGATTATTTACTCTGATCCAAGCCTCAAGATACCGGTCAGATATCACCTGTGGAGGAGTGTTTTTTTAGTACAGTTTTCAGCTGCAAAGCTGAAAACTGGGCTTAAAAAACACTCATCCACAGGTGATGTCCGATCGTTGAGGCTTTCTAATCGTATTATCTTTCAGCGAAGCTAATTAATTTAATAAACAATGATATGGATGACATGAAGGAAAAAGAAGAGATTGAATCTGTTTCAAAGCATTGTGATGGAGAGAAGAATATAGATAGTAGCAATGAAAAACCTGGAGAAGATAAAAATGTAATTATCATCTTAAGACTGAATATAACTGCTGAACATCACCTGTGGAGGAGTGTTTTTGAAAAGCCGAACACTATACTTAAATAATGCTTCTTCATAGGTGATGTCCGGCAGTTATATTCATATTCATTATATTCAGTTATATAATAATTTCTTACTAAGCCTGAATAAAAAACACTCCTCCACAGGTGATGTCTAGCAGTTATATATTCGGACTTGCTTACTAACATGCCTTTTACTCATTGGTGATAAATTATACTGCCGGTGTGCGCAAAGGTTTTTTTATCTGTTCTTTTTTTATATCAGATTATATTTGAAGAACGTTTATTCACTGTGGAGAAGTGATACTTGAGCATAGCTTTGGGCATTATAGCCTGCAGCTATGCTCAAATAAATATCACACAGTGATTATTTGCTGTTATTTTGAACATGGTGTAATTTTCTGAACTTATTTATACTTTATTTTTATTTGTTATGACATAAGTTGTCATTACTAATTTCATTTTTCAACAGTGCGATGAAAAGAAATGTGATTATAACAGTGAAGTATTGCATGGACCTCCTGGTATGTTGTATTATGTTACATAGTTTCTACCCCTCTCTCACTGGAAGGGAAGCGGCATTCAATTCGAAAATGACCCGGATGACGGTAACTTACTTTTAACAATATTTAGAGGGTTACTTAAAAAAAATCTGTTCCACAGAGGGGAATGACTGTTGAAAAAAGGGAGATCTTTCAACCTGTTAAGTTTTTTTATTTTAAGGGAGGGGCTACCTCAAAGAAAGTACCGTATTTACTGTAATAAGCGCCCCTCTCCAATAAGCGCCCCCTTTGATACGAAAATTATTATATAAGCGCCCCT
>JAULBZ010009428.1:0-10023 GCA_032360805.1 Neoturris breviconis
TATTTTTAAGTTTAGGGAGAAGAACCATTGTATTAAATGGAACCCAAATAAATGTGAATAATAATAATAATAATAACTACGGAGAAGAGTACTGAGTCAACGATCTTGCAATTGATTGGTTTCTTCGTGCTACAGTTCTTTTCTTCAAATTTACCAAAATATATATATATTTATTTATTTATTTTCTTAGACTTTATACACCTGCAAATGCATTAAGGATAAACCAGTGATCAAACCTATTGGACAAATCATTGGAGGATTTAATAATCCAAGGTTTATACTGCTGCAAAAAAGTGGTGTTGTAAAATATACTGAAGAAAGATGCTTAGCTGTAATAATACAATTAATTAAAGTTCTTTTAAAGATGAAGCAAGATTTTGAACATCGAAAACGATGCAACGAATGATCACGCTTTAATTTCGTGAACATTTTACATAGAATATTGCAAATTGAACGGTAATCATGACAACTACCAGTGGAATTATGTTGGTTGTTGCTCTTATCTAAAAAGACAGATCCTTTAGTCAACTTGATTGGAAGTCTAGGAAAAAGAAGAAAGAATTCCTGCGCAGATACAAATTGCTGTTCCGATCTAGAAGTTGTATCATCGCACATTATTGAACTATCGAGTTTTACAGAAATTTAGAGGCTACAAAGCCCGAAGCTATGCTCAAAAATCCCTTCTCCACAGGAATTATTTACTCTTATTTCGACTAATGGATGCCCTAAGGATAAAGAAGTATCTGCGAAGAACGGTGTTAACAATTTTCATAAATATCTCTTCCCAGCGGGCAAAAACTTGTTCAAAGTCATCAGTAAAGATGCTAGAACAAATTCGAACGATATTATTCTAGCGTCTATACTGTGGACTTTGAACATGTATTTGCCCATTGGGTTCGTTATAAAGACTTTCTCCACTGATGCGATTTATTGTTCTATGAAACCGTTCTTTATTTCGTTTGATGTTTGCTACAGTATCCACGAGTATCTGATTAAAAACAAAATTTGAAGTACCCTCAATTTTCTTTTCAAGTCCTTAAAACCTCTTCTCTCGTCACGTGTTATCAATAAACATGATTAAGAAGTGGTCACGTGATATAATATACACGATATGTAGATACAGTTAATTATATTTTTATTTTCATTTTTTGTATTATATAGATATTTACGTACAAATTATAATTGCATATATACTACCTCGTTTCCAGGACTCCTTGTTTTTTGATTGAGCTAGAAGGAACAAAGTCATATTTAAGGGCAAGGGTGTTTTGTCAACGAACTTGGAATTGATTGAATTATTCGTATCGAAAAAACCAATCCATGTCAAGATCGTTGATTCAGAACTCTAGTCTCAACCTTGTTCCCAGGACTTCTTTCCGCATTTTAAGCCCTCCCATAAAAAAGCGGAAGAAGCCCTGGGAAGGAGGTTGCTCTTTTCTGTAAAATTATATATTTTGAGACGTGGATACACTATGGACATACAATTTCTTCATGTGCCTCAATCTAATATCTCAACCTTGTTTGACCATGGAATATCTGAAGGTATATAAGACTAATTTAGTTCATAGTCATCAACTTCAGTCTCAAGGCTTCATCTCTCTTTAAAGTCTAGAAGCCCTGTGAACGAAGCTGAATGAACAGTCATTGTCTCTGTGACTTTGATTAGTTAGGATAACGATTTTTTTGTATTTATAATTAGTTGTGGTTTTCCAAACAGTTTTTATATGCTGGATACGATACCTATTAGGCAAAAACTTGCTCAAAGTCCGAGTAAAGACGTTGAAGTCTTTGTTCTAGCATCTCTACTGCGGACTTTAAACAAGTTTTTGCCTACTTGGTATAAACACTGATAACATTATTGTTTGTATTTATTATTTGTTTATAGTTTTTTGTATGTTTATTTTTATTTCCATATTTATCATACATCATATATACTGAATATTATTGCGTAGAAAATTTCAAGAATGTTTACTCTTTTTCCTCAGTTAACTCCTCGCAAGTGAATTCGAGATTTTACGAGAGTGTGAATTATTTTCGAGTGAGTTGGAGTTTATGAAAGATTATGAAAGAAATGTTTTAAGCCCAAATTACAATCAAGTTGCAGTCTTTGAATTTAATGGCCCACCACATTTCATCTTGGTTGTTATAGTAACAAAAGTGGTTAAAAACCAATTCATATTTCAAGTTTGTAAAAGTACATCTTCAGTAATACATTAGTTAAGCATACACATTAGTCTCTTCTGCAGAGACTTCCGTCACCTTTTAAATGTTATTTTTTCCTCTAATATAATGTTAGCTTTAAGGAGGAGTGTTAATAAGAAAGGGGGATTCATTTTTTCTTAACGTTTTAGAAGGTGTGTTAATGGAACGGGGCATTAATTTGGACTTGGGCGTTAATTGGAACATTTCCCATTATGTGACGTCCATTTCTGCCAGTGGAATGGGTTCTTTTGATTTTTGCAGCAAATTCTTCACCTTATGAAAATCACCCTTTAGTAATATAGAGATAGAGATGAAAATGATAAGGTTGTAAGAAATTATAATGCTATGTATGCTCACTGTGTGGTAGCCATTTTGTTTGGGCAAATATTGTTTCTAGAATTTTTAGGACGAGTTATCATAGATGATTTTAACCATATATTAAAAATCATTATGACTACTTTGTTTTTAAACATATACACCAGTCAAAGGTGAACCAAGAAAAATCAAACAGGACCATTTATACACCAGTCAAAGGAACAAGGAAAATCAAACAGGACCATTTATACACTACTTAATACAGAGGAACCAAGAAAAATCAAACAGGACATTTATACACCAGTCAAAGTTTAACCAAGAATCAACCAGGGCCATGTTTATACACCACCCTATACATGTGAACCAAGAAAATCACCCAGAACCATATTTTCTGCTGTACGGGCCACCTAATCACTGTCTTATACTGTCTTTTCTTTTTCCTTACATTTTCTATACATCTGATTTTTTACAGAAGGAGCTAAAAATCTTAAGAAAACTAAACAGTATAACTTCAATTTCGTAGGTACGGCACTGGACGTCTAAACAAAATCATCATGTTGACGTATACACAGTGGTTACACGACAGGACGTCAAAACAATGTCGAATCGACGTCAAAACAACGTTAAATCGACGTCGTTTTTACGTAGTACCGACATCGTATGTTAGAAGGGTGAATACTTCATGCGTACTGGGTATAGAAACTGAGTTCTGTTTAAATTGTGATCCTAGCTACTAATGTTTTCAGACGTTTTGAGACTCAAAACATCTAGTACTCATGTTGCCTTGAATGTCAATATGACCCAGTGAGCAAAAACTTGTTTAAAGTCAACAATGAATGTTTAACGACGTTGTTCTAGCGTTTTTGAATAAGTTTTTGCCCACTGAGATATCTCTTGCGCTGTAAGTACACAATGAAGACATTCCATTGGTAGAAATTGACGTGTGACGTCAATTTTCACCAATGGAATCTCTTCTTTTGGATTCCGCGTGGAATTTTCCGCTAATGGAAATCCAGCTTTACGGAACAAATTTTAAACAACAACCGTGATGTACTCACAAGCTAAATGCCGGAATTTTTTTTTTGACTTTTTATTCAAAACACAGCAAACACGTGACAATCAAATCAACGTCGAAAAGACGTTGAGGTCTTGACATCTATATTAAGACGTCGTGTGCCGATAATATTTATTATAGAAGTGAATTATTGATAAATGATAGCTATATTGCCAAGGTGTCACAAGATGACCAATCCAATGGGCAAATAACCTGTTCAACGTCCGCAGTAAAGACACTAGAACTATGTTGATAACGTCGTTCTACCGTCTTTAACTGCGGACTTTGAACAAGTTTTTGCCCACTTGGTATCTGCTTCTGTTCACACAGATTCTCTAAATGGAGCCATTACATTAGTTGAAAGTGACGTCACCTGTCAAAATTTTGCAAATCCACCTTTACAATGTTTTCCATTTTCCTTTTTGGAATTTACTCAAATTTACTACATCCACGTGGCCAAAAACTTGTTCAAAGTTCGCAGTAAAGACACTAGAACAACGTCAAACGATGTTAAATGGTTAGCCATAGTTTCTAGTGAAAATATTCCGGGAAAGGACATGCCGGAAAATAAACCTTTGTACCGTACTAATACTTTTCGTAACTACATACCTTATCGGTCCAAACAATGTCGGCCCTAAGGCACGAAATTTTTGCTGGGTGGTGAAAATTAATATCAATTTTAGGTGATTTAACCCTAACAAAAAAATTGGTCCCTAAGTTTAAATGGTGCTTCGAAATTGGGCGACGAAAATTTGGGCCGACATTGTTTTGGCCGATAAGAAAGCTTATTTTGCCAATTCCCCTAGTTGGTCGTTGTAAAACATTGGAAACGAGACATAATTTTGTACAGCGTTTGAAAGTGAAAAAAAAACCTGGTCTTAGTTGAGTTGCTTACCTTTCCATTATTCTTGACTTTATTGGAATGAATGTGATATGAGTAATAATTAGTTTTTGGCATTTTGTTTTTTTTCTGAGTATTACGATACGTCATCGTTGTATCAATGTTTTGATATTTAATACTTTTTGAAAGAATTGTTTGTTTTTTGCAGCAGGGGTTAATTACTGTGTAAATATTTTGTACTTTTATTAATTCTTAAGCTAATAGACAAATTGACAACTGGTTTCATCCCAAAAAACATTTTTAAGAAAATGCCGGTTTTTGCGACTGTATATTTTAGTTACAAATGCTCTAATTTTTCATATTTTTGTAATTCTTTCTTCCTGCCCTAATTTGAATTTTTGAGTCATTTACTGAACCTATGAATTGTACTGTAAATGTATAATATTAACACTATCCTTTTTCATTGATAGTGGAAACCATCCTATTTTACTAATCTTGACGCTTCTAATTTTAAATACGATAATGGGGTGTCTTTAAGTGGGCGTATAATTTTTCAGGGAATTTTGAGTTTAATGTTCACGCCCTTCTAGCTTCTGACAGGATTTATAAATATGATATACTTCTCTGTTTCTTGCTACTAGCACTGAAGAAACTATTACGTGGGTGCTTTTGGTTATTTCCTATTTGTTTTTGCGTACCATTTTCAAGAAGAGCTAAAAGATCTACGATGACATCATTTTAGACATTTGGACACCTATCATATCTGGCACGTGACGTCTAATAAGCGTTAAAAAAGACGTCGTTTTGACGTCGCGACGTCTTTTCGACGTTGATTAGAAATCACAAGCCCACCGGGTAATGGTTGATAAGGCGGAAAAGTTTGAAAACCAAAAATACATTAGCTACATCGATGAGAATTGTCGTCATGTGATGTGTGACGTCGATTTATAGCAATGAAACATATTTTGGCTTTCGTATGGAATTATCATACTTAACCAAAAAGGGAATGTTTTTGTGTTTTCTTACACCTAACCAAAAAAGGAATTTTCTCTCTTATAAGAAACGAGTAATTTGATGACGTAATTAATTAACCTAATTACGTATTTGGTTATTAAATCTAATTATAAATTAGATTCAATTAAAAACTGTTATTGACTCCGGATACTTAAAATTATTTGGCGGAACCAAAATTTCGTCGAATAGGTGCCTGATTTTTGTTGTCAGAATTCTTTTTGTCATCAGTCTACAATCGTGTGCATATATATTTAGGAAAAACGGAAATTCGTGCAAAAATTCGGAATTTCAACTTTGACAAAAAGCCTTAAATTTTTACTAGCAAGGTGATCAGAACGAAAGTTCGAATTTGTTCCAACAGCCTGGGTACTAGGCTGCTAGAATCAAGAGAATTTGTCGAATTTGTAAAAAGACCTAAGATCCTAAGCCCTAAGTCTTAAGTCTACTCGGACTTCTCAAGGTTAATTTCCGCACTTATGTTTTACTTGTGGTTTATATTACCCTTTAACATTCACATGTTTTCCCATTATTTATGCCCACGATTGTATAAGCAAACGCAGAAATAATGAGACATTTCATAAATATTCGATATTTCATATCTTTTGTTTTGCTACCTAAAATTTAAGGAATCAAATATTACCTTGTTATTTATGTGAGTGCTTGTAGGTACATACCTTGTCTGTATGGGAGGCATAAAGATTTTCCTCTCCTCCATCATGTCAACTCAGCTCTACAATATAGAACTAAACTGCAACTTTTAGTTTATATACATTTCTACTTGAGCGTTTCTTAAGTATATATCCGATCTGCTTTATATTGTGAGCATAGTAGATAAATATAGTTATATATTGGCTTTGCTTTTCAAAAAACCAATGTGAACAAACGTGGGACATAGCGGGGGAGTGCTCTTCTAAGCAATTAGATATATGTATTTATAATTAATCTATAAATTATTCTATACATAACATATGACTCAAATAAATGCCAGTTGTTTTTAAAAAAGTGTTTCTTATACATATGATTTATAAGGATTCGATTTTGATCCAAAACCGGACTTACTGAATATCTGAGTTTATATGTTTACAAGCTCTCAATGTTGTATATACATACCATACCAGAACCGGTTACATAAGCATTGCACCTGATAATATTTTTGTTGAAATAAGCACTGCGTGTTTGAAAAATATGCGGCTCTTCGGGCCTTCCATACGGAGTTAAGTTAGACTAGACTGACTCGCCTAGCTGAGGTATTTTCAGCTTGTATTCTTATGATACAATTCTATCCCTCCGGGATAGGATGGATAGTTATATTTGTTATGATCATGTAATATGTTTCTTATAACTTTTCATTTGAGTAGCTATATACACTAGATGAGCTGACCCGGTTATGCCAACTGGCTCGGTTGAATTTTTGCATATGGAAAATTGGCATCCTCCTTACCAAATCAGACTAAGATCTCAGTTGAACACGTTTTATTTTTTATATCAATTTTAAGGCAGGTGAGATCTCAGTTAAGCTACATCTCTTACTTTGTTCATCAGTGGTTTTTCTATTTTTCATAGTTGTTTCTTGTCATTGGCGGAGGAATGTTCATTAACGCAAGTGCTTTTGTAATACTATTATAACCAAGTCCGGCACTACGAAAAGAATAAATTAACCGCTTATTCACTTCAAATCACATTTCAAATCGGTTTTAGAGGATGCCCAAAAATTATGCTCCCAGTCACAATGTACAACACCTTGTTTCTTAGTCTTTGTTGTGATAATTGTGTCTTGTTTACGTTCTGGACAGGGCAAAATATTAAACAGTGTGCATAAAATATCCATGCTTACTATTAGGTTACTATTACTTACTTACTATTCCCTTGACTGGAAAGGTTTGCATAAGAAACACTTGATGAGAGATCAAGCTTAGTTATAATTCCCGAAGCAGATTCACTGTATATAAACATTGTAGAATGATGGGAATCAGGGTTGAGCTTCTGCTGTTAATGTTGAGTGGTCATCAGATTGGCAGTTATACTGATGACCTGATGAGTTTACTTTTGTGTATCTATTACCATGGAACATTCTTTTATATCTTCTTAAATTTCTAACCTTTGTCATGTTCACTAACCTAATGAAGTTACTACTTAGCTACTGGTCTGAAAATGGGTGTTTTGAATTGTTTTATATTGCGAATTCGTCTGCAAAAACACAAAAATCTACATTTTACAGACTCGGACTAACAACCGGACCACACAGGTTTGGCATTAAATCCTCAATTTAGCATATTATTGGGCAAAATCTTGGTAGTTTTGTGGTTGCTAGGCGCATTGCTAAGAGCATTTGAAAATATAGGGTTGCAACAAATGTAAAATGTTACTAGGAAGGAATACTTTTGATATAAAACCGATGACAGATTCGAAATTAACGTTGATTATTGGATTAGAACCGACTCAAAAATAATAGTTCATAAAAAAATCATTTTCAGCTGAATCTGAGACGGGGTATTTAACTTTAGGTGATGGGTGTCTCAACAACGGATAAGTTTTAACTGTACTGGTAACTATGGATCCTTACATGTTGAAATTGTTTAGCCCCCGGTCTTGAGTTTTTCTTGGATTTAAAGGAGTTTTTGGCCAAATCGAAATCGGAAAAGTACAAAAGAAGTAGAGTAAAATTTGTTGCATTATTTCCAGTCAAAATTAGCCTCTTAGAAGCAAATACAAAGTTTAAAAAGAACGATTAACTTTAGATACGACCCCCGTCTTAAAATGTTTAATGCAGTATGTTTTGATGTTCTTAGTCATCTTCAGGTTACAATAAGTTATTGTTAAAGATCCTGATAAATTATTTGCTTCTTAGAACATTTACAATAGGACTATGTATAAGACAAAATCGAAACTAGGAAGTCTAACAAGCACGATATAGATAACAATAATTGCAGTATTATAATGTCATCGCATAAATAACTACAAGCGAAATAGGCATGGGAACGTGATTGTTAATTCAAGATCTTGTCTTAAACATCTTATCTAAAACAATCTTAAACCAATCAAAGAAAGTTTTGTTATGTAAGCAATATTAGTACCTAATAAGGGCTTTAACTAAATTGTTACAATAACTACCCCCTGATATACACAATATCTTTACACCCTATCAATGTGAAAAAAGCAAAAGAAGGAAGTTTAAAATTCTCTAAATACGGGAGTCCAACAGGAAAGATTAATTTACATAATGCTTATCTGCAATCTGCTTATCATCATGTTGTTGGTGTACTTTTCGAGGAAGGTAAGTAAAAGTCTTGTTGTTCATATACTACATTTCATAAAAATACAATCTGTTTTACTTTCTTGTTCGATAGAAGTATTTGCTGTAGAGTGTTACACGGTTTGTCAACTTTTATTGTTCTGTAAAAGTCACGTTGCAACGCAACAAACAATACTGTCGACCAAGAAAGTAAAAAAGATTGTATTATGCTATCAATAGATGACAGTTGTGCCAGCTGGTATATTTGCCAGGAAAGTAAAACATATTTCTACTCAGATCGATCGCAATCCGCAAATAAACTGACTTGGGTCTCTAACTATCAATATTAACCCTGTACGTTTAAAGGGAGGGGCGTTTAATCGGATGATACGTTAATATAAGGCATACTTTAAATACATCGTATTTCCACACGTTTTTGTGGAAAATACTTTATAAAAAAGAATAGCTAAAACCCATAATTTGTAACTAATGCGTATACCTTTTTGAAAATTTACTAATTAAATCACACCTATGTGACCTGTGTGATTTGTTGGTTTAACTTTTCGTCGCGGCAGCGACGGCGGCGGTCAGATCATTTTTATTACACTGGATTTACGACCAATGCTAACGGGGCACCTATTTGACTGAAGTTCGGGGTGTTGCACAAAATAAATATTTTTAAAAACAAAAAGACCTGTAGCTACATGCTTTTCTTCATACATATTTTATCATAAACTAACAACGTTTCCTTAAGTCTACCTTTAATTAAATCACTGATGCTGAAAGATAAGCATTTGTTATATCTATTACTTTTATTTAGAAATATGTAAATATAAACATATCAAAATCATTGACATGGTTCGATAAATTTATCAAACGGCTTTAGTTCTCTTAACCCTATAAGACCCGGGCTTTTGGGGGTCTAATAACCCGGGGGGAGGGTGTGCCACACCTCAATAACTTTCGAACTACTGCTCCGTTTTACTTGAAAATTGGTCACAATACACTCCAGACTCTCTACTATCCATAAATGTTAAATGGTGTCGATGTCTAGACACGTATTTTAACAACAATGAAAACTGGTATTCTAAATTTTTATTTTTGCACCGTCGACAAATCGCTTTATCTAATCCCACAACCACTCAACAGCTGACGCATGTAATATTTTAAATTGCGCAATATCATAGTGGATTAGCTCTTTATTTAAAGGAGAACTAAGGCCTGGAAATTTTCTTTTTAAATTTTAGTCTAAGATGTCTAATAAATCATAAAATATCAGTAAATTTAGTCAAAAGTTCAAAAATCGCAACGAAAGTCTGATATTTGTCATCAAAAGTATCACGGTCGTCGCCATATGCAATTTTA
>JAULBZ010009429.1:0-10023 GCA_032360805.1 Neoturris breviconis
AACTCGGGTTATGACGTCATATTCGTAACTCGGGCCCGTAACTCGGTTTTCTTAACTCGGGATTTCCGAACCTCTAATTATAACAATAATTAGAATTTATGCATTTATTTATTGCCTATGATCTATCTTTATAGATGTTTCCTCTTTGAAAGTTGGATAAACCCATAACAAACATTTTTGCATATTTATTTTTGTGATGACGTCATTATTTATGATGACATCATCAACGAAAATCAGGTGGCGTAAAAAAAAAATTATCTGAATTTTTTTTTTGTCTCCATAATCTGTCAGAATATTTTTCAACCAAAAATAATAAGAAAAAAAAGAAAATTCCAAAAAAAAAAAAATGATCCTAAATAAATTATAGGAAAAGTTCCAAAATTTCTAATCAAATAAGCCATGCATTCAAAAGTTATGAAAAAAAGTATGAAATGATCCCTTCTTAATAATTCATGATCCTGTAACACTTATATATTTTAATTATGATCTTTTTTTATTACCATTTATTGTTAGGCACCCAAAGCAAGGCCACAAGGCCACTCGATTGCAGAGAGTTACTAAAGAATAAAAGAGGAAAGAGATTTAAAAGAAATAGAAATATAAAACTAGAAATTAGGCATAAACATTTGTGGGTATAAAAGTATAAAATTTAGTTTGATTTATTAAAATGCATCTCATTTACAAATTCGTAGAGTTTAGAGATTTATTTACATTGCGTTTAAATATCGCCAGATTATGTGAAGACGTTAACGTATTATGTGGCAAAGAGTTCCATAGCTTTGCAGTGTGAGGAAAGAAGCTAGTTTCATGAAATTTACAACGAGATTTAGGAATGTCGAGAAGGATCGGGTGATTTGAACATAATTTGGAGAAGCGAGTTTTTTGAGTGGAAGAACGAATAGGAGGAACAAGGGAGTGTAGTTATTTCGTGAGAGCATTTACCATGGAAATAGCAACAGAAAAGAGAAAGGCTAAAGACATTTCCACGATGAGAAAGAGGCTGAAGGGTTAAGTATAGTTTGTCACCTACTAACCCTTTAAGACGATGTTGGAAACAGTCATGTGATGATAGTGATTGATGAGAAGATCCTCTCCAAATGTGACAACAATATTCCATGGTTAGACGAATTTGGCTTTTGTAGAATTGAACTTGGTGAAAGATATTTACGCGAACGATAGAAAGAACCAATTATCTTTGAGGCATATTTAGCAATTCAGGTGATGTAATCATCCCACTTTAAGTCATCAGTAAGCTTTAAGCAAAGTAAACGATCAAGAGAATTTGACTCTTTTAGGTTGTTTCCATTCATAGAGATTGCGAGAAAAGAGGGAAATTTATGATGATTAATGGAGACGAGTTTGGTTTTTGCTGCGTTAAATGAAACAAGCCACTTCTCACCCCATTCAACAGCTGATAGGTCAGAAGTTAGATTGGTTGTTACAGTGTCGATGTTTTTAGTTGAGGATGTAGAAGAATAAATAGTGGAGTCATCTGCAAATATGTCAATTAGAGAAGTATATCATCAGGAAGATCATTTATGAAAATAAGAAACAAAGTTGGCCCAAGCACAGAGCACTGAGGAACGCCAGCATTCAACTCATAAGAGGCTGAAGATTGCCCATCTAGGACAACTTTCATTTTGCGATTAGAAATGATTTTATAACAGAAAGAAGTTTACCGGAAATACCGTAGGCAGTAAGTTTATGTATGAAACCTTTGCGTCAGACTTTATCACAAGCTTTGGGAATATCGAGAGTAATTGCTCGTGTCTCTAACGAACAATCGAGTGCTCTGCTTCTTCTATTAGTGATAACTGTATAAAATGTCAGCTGTTGAGTGAGAAGAGCGAAAGTTATAGTGGAATTCAGACAATAGTTTTGACTTTTCAAGATAAATTACAAGATAATTGTTCAAGACAGATTCAAAGATTTTACTTAAAATGGTAAGTAGACTGACATGGCGCTATGCAGTTAGGTCGGAGCGAAGACCAGAGTTTTTAAAGACAGGACAAACAGATTAATTTTTCCAAAAATTTGTGAAGCAAATTGATGCATTTGTTAAATAGTTTTGAAAGAACAGAAGCTAGTTCAGGTGCAATGTTTTTGAGTACCACTACCAGGATCTCATCTGGACCAACTGCCTTGGAAAGTTGTAGTTTTGAAATAAACTTTAATTCATCAGATGGTGTTGACTTGGCGTTTCCAAGGATAGCATCAGTCCGTAGTGGAAATTCCGGTAATGGGTGACCTTTATCACCCAAACTAAAATTTATTGAAAAGTTTTTGACAAACAATTGAGCCTTGTCTACTGTGGATGACAGAATTTCAGGACCATTTGCAAGAGTGGGTAAGGATGATTTCTCCCGATTCATCACACAATTCGTTATTCTCCAGAATTCACGGGAACCGAAGTTTTCCGCCTTTATACGCAATTTAATCATGTTTGAATATTGATCATTACCATTGTTTAGAGTGTACACTTACATTGGTTACTCGCGGTTTGATAGTCAGATTTAGTTATAGGGGATGGATTTTTTGTGGTAGCGGTATATAATAGTGATTTTTGTGGGCAATAGCAGCAGCACAGGCAGGAGAAAACCAAGGCTGTGAGTGTGGTTTTTCTTAAAACTTTTTGTAAGGAATGAAAATATCAATTCTATTGGTAGACATTTGCAGCGTACGTTTTTGTCGTTATGACTCGTTTAACAGTTATGTTATCTGTCTATGTCATCGTCATGACATAATGTTCTAAGCTCTCTGTTATCGACATAGCTACATTGAATAATTGAAGCCACATATAGCATGCCCTATCAAGCTTTTTAAAGGGTGATGATTTAATCCTTTGTCGTATATTTGAAACATTGTTTTCTACATACGAGTATATAATTGTTTTTCCAGTGTAAAATTGTGCATTTTGCAATACCGTGTTCCCTCGCCACTGTAGAGTCAAATTTACCACCAGCGATCTCCTTTAAGATCTTGTATTATTCTATGATTGACTTTGTTTGCAATTGACGAAAGCTGATGGACCCTCATACGTAAATTAATTGATGGAAGAGATCTTACGCTTAGATGCTATTGTCGAGATCCAGTCCAAAACAATTATTCGTAGTGGTTTCGGACTGGAGCTCAGGCTATTTTTACTAAGCATTGGGTAAGACGTTTTCAGTTGAACTTTATTTATATTCGATATTTACAATTACACAATGTATTGCAATATTTCCATGCAATAGTTAAGCGCGAAGCGCAATTAGTACAGAGGTACTATTTGACATTTCATTAATCTTGCAAAGAAGCATCATTTTGATCATTCGATATATTTATATCTGGGGGTTAGCATACAGAAAAGTTTTTTTCTTGTGCTTCCTTTAAATTACTACTCTTATATTCTGTATATTTGTTTTATCAAAACGCAGCAGTCCTTATAGATTAGAGTCGTACGTTTCTCAAAGAGCTACCCGACTATAACACAAAGTCAGGAGAAATCGGGAAGTCGGAACCTAGAAAGCCGTATGGGAATTTAAGCAAGAGAAAGAAACTACTATTGGTACTATTTGTCATATAAATTTTTGCGTAGGTGAAACTTTTCCCACTCACCGGTTCAGATTTGGACCGGTCGGCATTTCTTTGAAGAAGCTCAAAAACAAAACCCGATAATGTTGAAAAGCATTCCGAAATTCATAAAATCACACTTTGTGGAGGAGTATGTACTATTGCCGTGCAAAAAAAAAAAAACCAATTGTATGGGTATTATTAGAAGGTAAGGAATTGTTCAACAGTATGGAGTCTTTCCGGTTCGTGATGGTAAGCCTGAATATTTGTTTTATCACGATATCAACGATTAAGTTTTGATTAGTTCTTCTACAAAAGTCTACTTCCACTTCTAGCTACATATTCCCGTCCTTCCGTCCTCCCCGTTTCGTTTGTCTAGTCACCAAATAATTATTGGTAGGTTTATCCTATTAAGTTCCAGGAATCGCATTCATTATGATAATTTTGCGAAATAAATATCCTGCCTCAACTTTTAGAAAACATTTAAAAAAAATCAGTTTTTATTTGCAATTTTTTACATACAAGGTTCTCACACATGATTTAGAAAATTTGTACGAACTAAATCAGCACTTGATTGGTTAATAAGAGAGAATGAATTTTTATTGGTGCAACTTACAATATTTTCTATGATCAAAATGACGTTGCTTTGCATGGTTAATGAGTTGTCAACGTTCGTACTGCGCACCCATCTATCTCGCTTTCCGATCCCACTACGAATAAAGCATGAAAGGCTACTTACTGCCATGAACAAAGAGAGTGTTATAATGCTTAACCAATGAAATTAATTTAACTTTCTTATTAATCAGTCAAATACCAATTTAGTTCGTTTAAAATTTCTAAATTCATGCGTGAGAACTAGTGTGCAAAAAATTGTAAAGTTTCGTTTTAGTCGAAACAGAATGTTTTTTCACGAAAATTATTCATCTATAGAAAGTGTGATTCCTTGGTAAATCTTTGGACAACCCACACCACACTTACACATAATAGATCATATGAACCACATGGATACATGAATAAGCCCATACTTAGCTACATCTATAACTAAACGAAATAGTAATGTAGCATACGTCTTTGTGACATCTAACTACATAAAAAATGAGTCACAATGATATACATTTTCTGCAAAAACACTTGCTGGATAAACCATTTCTAAGCATTCCTTGTGTAGAGAAACAGGTAGTCTTTCATGCGTTCTTCGTAGCTGGAACGGAAAGCGAGATAGGTGAGCTCAGAGCGCGAAAGGTACAGAGGTAAGTGCGCACCATGAACGCCTTTTATGGATTACCATCTGATCTTCTCTACGAAAAAACAATTTGATCAAAGTAGCTTGATCAGGCGAGGTCGATTCTCTCTCTTAATGCGATTCCCGGTAAATCTCTGAGAAACCCAAACCACCTACACATAGAAGGTATCATATGATTTATACCAAAAGCGATACTGATTTATAATTACCATTTCGTAGCCAGAACTTAGAAAACAGATAAAAAAGATAAGATGTTACGCAAAAAATAAAGCGGAAGTTAATTTATTGATAAAACAATTTCTAACAAACGATTTCTACGAAATTTGCAAATTTATATTCACATATCTATTTTCACATATTTATTATCAATTATTCACTCGTTAATTCATATTTTAATTCATAGTTTTTAGATGACTAAGGAAATTCGAATTTATCCGATGATATTTAGAGAAATATGATAGCCAGAGACAAATGTCATACACTACAAGAAATTCACTACTCGTTCTCGTAAGGTATAAATTAGATATACTTGAAAAGTATTTCGCTAGTGTGGAGTCGTAAGTTGACGTGGATAAAAAAAGTGACACAATCCTTCGCTATTTTTTTCCGCAATAGCCTTAGTTTATAGACCTAACTTAAGGTATTCTTAACATATTCTTAAATTAGTAGAACTTTTCAGTCTTAATATTCTTAGACACTGTATTCTTATTCTTATATTTTGTTTTTTTCACTTTAGTAACGACACCTATTGGCAGGGGTGAATTCCCTCTTAATAATATTGTTTCAAAATCATCAGAGGATATAGGGTAAATAGATTTCAAGGTACACATTTTTGCGAAATGGCGAGAAAAAGAGTTAGTGTTACTTTTGTTAGGGTGGGAGTATTCTTAAAAATATGTCACATTTCAGTCTGATATTCTTATAAACTGTATTCTATCTCGAATCTTATTTATGGGGTAACGTAAACAGGACTAAATTTACGGCGGCAAATCTCAAGGCGAAACACTACATTAAATATCACCCAAATGATAAGGGAAGACATTTTTTGACATTTTAATTTTCTATGATATTTTGATGACCATGAACCTTTTTCATTACACGACGTGTGATGTAAATTTCTACCAATAGAATATTGGTAGAAATGGGTTGTCGCGCGGAATTTTACGTCTAATGGAAATCAAAGTAAACTTTTGAGTTTCGAATTCGTTACTTACAAACCATTTGTGTGTTTACATTTAGCGAAAAACAAAAAACAAACGAAAGAACACAACAAATCTAACAGCCAGTCAGGTTTTAACCTTATTTGGGCCAGGCTACGGAAGTGTTGAAATGACCGTGGGCGGATTCCGTTTTGTTCTAAAGCGGGATTTTTACATTCTGTTTCGAGATTCAGAAATGTAATACTATGTTTTATCGCATATCTTCCGAGGTTTTCAAAAATGATGAAACTTGGTCAGAATAGGGCACAAAATTTAGCAAAAATAACAAAATATAAACCATGACCTCATCAAATGATGTCATGAAAAATTAGTGTCAAAATTATGATGTCAGTACAAAGATAATTATTCAATTAGTTATTGCTGAAAGTTTGAACCCTCTATGATAAATACTGAATGAGTTAACATTTGTACTTTTTTACTTTTATATGGATTTTATGAGCAATTTAAAAGGTGGTTTCGAGAAATGTCCAATAAAATGTGAATATCCGGAAAATAGCTATGAAAATTCTTAAAAATATGTAAATTAGGAATATACTAAATGTGACAAGGTATCAAGACCAAAAGGAAAGTTATTAGAAAACACATGGCACCCTGGCAAAATCCCCCCTCCCTCCGACCCAAATAGGGTTAATCAGCGGGCAGTAACATGGCCGTCACATGGAACCATCCCATAAAATAGCTGAATGCTGTATATTTTTGATATATTGAAGTAAAAATGTAAAGAAACAATGTAACAATTTAATATTATGAACTTGTGTCATCAATTACAGCACTACTTTTCTAGATCTAACCAACTGCTAAATTGGTAACTTATCAATCAAGCATGTATGACAACTACATATATTATCAGATATTATACTTTATAATATTGTCAGCTTTGGTGCCGGTGGTTATCCTGATAGTCTACTGTGGATGTCCATGCTGCTGCCAGGCAGGAAGGCGAAGATTTATGCGGAATCTAAAATGGTGCTTTAATGATTGCTGTTGTCGTTTTGATTGTGTATCACCGTTATCTGTGCCTGAAGCTATGTCCAGATACGAAGAATATCCTCTCCCTAGTACCACGGTATGACTCGCTTAATCTTTTGTTGTAGTTAGAAGTAGCAGTAGCAGTAGTAGTGCAAGTTAAAATCACATAATCATCCTATTTTGGTCAAAATTCCAAATAAATAACCTGAAAGCTTGTAATGCCAGTAACACATTCTGAACATTTCATTATTTAAAGACAACTATTAGTGGAGATACAAGTGATTAAAGTTTTGTATTTTTTATGCTAACTGTGTGGCAGCCATATTGTTTGAACAAACTTTTCTGCATGATTACGTGAAGTTTTAGCTAGTTTTTGATAAAATAATTGCTTATTTGTCCCACTTTTTGTTATTTATAAATGCTGAAATTTCCAGGGTGTGATCAGCAATTGGCAATAGTAAACTTGATACAGATTTTATAATTTTGGACAAAATAGGGTGATTATGCGACTTTGAACCTAAGGACATAAATATGATTGGCATACGCACATTATATAGCGTTTAAAATACGTCTTTCTTAAGATGGTAAAATTTCAGGTCAAATAGACAATTGAAAGACTATTTTCAAGATAAGATTATGTCAGGTCATTGTGGAGGAGAGTAGTGAAATTTAATCTCAAGGATAAACACCCAAATTTGCATGGCATTAGGATTTCGTGTTCTTATCAAGTTGATAAAGTTTCAGGTTAAATAAATAATTGTGTCATGCACTACGTGTAAGAGTACTATTGATGTCGTCGTCGATGACGTCATTGTTGTTATTTTCGGTTATTGTTGTTGCGGCTCTGTTATTCTTGTGGTTATTGTTCATTTTACTGTCTTTTGCTTTTGTTGTTTTGTTATGCTTTCGTTGTTGTTGTTTTCAACATGATCTGGATATAGGTGTAGCGTCCTCCCCTACCCTTGTGGTAGAAGCTAATGAAAAAGGACCCATCCAGTCACCCCGGACTGCGGTAGACTAACTTACGCAACATGCTTTACGTTTTTTATTGTTGGTGTGTTTATTACTGAGACATTATTGCGGTTGCTACTGGTTACTAATGTTGTTGGTTTTGATGTTGTTTTTCCTGTCACGTGTATTGTTGTTGTTATCGGTAGGTTTGGCAAGAGTTGTTAATGGCAGTAGTATGAAAAATAAAATTAAAATTAAAATAAAAATAAATTAAAATGATTAATTTATCCCTTATTTTACTTTAGGAATTAATCACTTCCGTTATAAAGAACAAGTTTATGATTTCTATTCTTGAGACATTAAACATTCACATTCCGGATTTCTTCTTTACTTTTTTACCAAGTGGCAGTCTAAGAGAAAGATTTGGAAGGTTATTACCATCATCGAGTATACTGGCTTCTGATTATGATATCATGCTGATACCAGATGCCGTCAGCGTAGGTATAGTACAGATAGTCATATTCATAAACACATGAAACAAAGTGTTGGCGGCTCAAAGTAGAACTTGTTGCATTGCAATAACTTTCTTTTGTGCAGTTCCCTGAACTTTGTTGATGTGATGTGCGTAGGTCTATTTTTTCTCTGTGCATTGATGTATTATCGCGTATCAATGGTCTATTCAATCCTATTCAAGATAAAAAGGGACACAAAGAGCCCCCCCCCCTCTTACCCTTCTTTTATTCATAACTTCTGTACGAATGGCTATTACGACTTGAAATTTTGGAACTTTCCCTATATCTAGGATCATTTTCAAAAAAAAATAGTAACTAGGGATAATTTTCCCGTAGCAACCAAATTTTTAGCATGTAGTAGTTTTTTTTCAATTTTTTTTTCATTGTTACTATTTTTACTTGAAAATCATTTTGATATATAGTTTAAAAAGAAATGATGACGTCATCCTAAGTAATGACGTCATTAGAACAATAATTATGCCAAAGCGTTGTTTATGTGTAAAGAAAAAACGTTCACATGGAAATCCTTTACAACTGCGTATTTAACATTTCGACAAATAATTTGTACTGTTGTGCATATATTATAATTACATAAAATTATAGAAAAACATATTTCACTGTAAAATAAACTAAAAACTTGCAAAAGAAACTAAGGCATCAATCAATATGAATACACTTTCAGAAAAAAGCAATAAAATATATTAATATTTAGCAGAAATATAATTCTTGTGTCAGTAACTCATTACTAAAATAAGTTATAAATTTATAGCTTTATAAAAACTCGAGTCAATAAAGAAACAAAGAATTTCTCGAGTTTACGAACTTGAAATCTTTTTTGATGCTAAATTCTTTCGAGTTAGCATTGTTCCTGTTTTCTGATGTGACATCATACAATCTATTTATAACGTCATAACTCGAGATTTTGGTAACTCGAAAACGTAACTCCCGATTTATGTGCCTCTTTTGATACGTACTTCAAAGCAGTTTCATTTATTTTCCATTGCTTAAAGTTAATTTCTCAGATCAGACAGACAAGCATTCCATGCAATCATCAATACTTTTCATTATGAGAATCATCTAACATGTAGAGTAACTATAATTAGACTAATCTGATGTTCTCAAATGTTCCCATTTCTCACATTTTCATAAACAGGAAATCTCTATTAAGGCAGACCTCTGCTAAGTGAATTCGTTCGCACGAATTCTAAATGAAACCATTACATTTGTGGAAAGAGATGTCACCTGTCATGTGACGTCACTTTTAACCAATGTAATTGCATCAACTTAGAATTCGTGCGAACGAATTCGCCTAGTCTATGTCGCCTTTAGGCATATTCTTTTGCACAAATGGTGTCCACTTTCGTGATTACTGAATAACGCTATATAAATCTACTATTACAGGGGAAGAAGATATAACATACGATTTTGTACAGACACCAGTATTCGACGCTATCGATGCTCCACGTGAACTCCCTGATGGATTTCTATGGTTGAAATTACAAGATAAGTACTTGCATCAATGGGAAAAACTTTGTTTGCGAAGACATATCAATGATGAAGGTTGCAGTCTACTATC
>JAULBZ010009430.1:0-10023 GCA_032360805.1 Neoturris breviconis
TTTTCAGCCAAGTTGGCTGAAAATATTCTGAAAAATCTCTCCTCCACAGTGATGACCGGCTGTTATTTCCAGCCCTGTCATTCTGTTTGTATTATGCTTTTTCCACTTCGTGTTAGAAATCATAAAGAGATGAATTTAGATTTTTTCTGTCAGATTTGCTCAATGCAAGTATCCCAGAATGACAGTGAACTAGATTATTTCAAAGATGTCTTATTAGGACATTTAGAATCATATTTTGTTTTATATCTGTACATTATGTCGTTGAGCCTTAGATTTTCATGTGTTTGTTTTTGTTATGCAATGATACTTTAAATGTATCACTTCAGGATTCCCCTTAGTTCAATCTACGAGCGTTATTTTCTTTTTCATTTCATAAAAAAATATCAGTCATTTTTTGCAAATAAACGTTCTCATACGAGATAATTTTGTGCTTGATAATACATTAGCATACATTTACATTGAATTTACATTGAACGTTTTTGTTTGGCTGGCTTATGAATTGAAAGTAAGTTTGTTTACACATAGGTTATGTCAGTTAATATTTTGTATCGAACCAGTTTCACTACTGCTTAATTTGGTTTCCAGGTTTGTCTTTGGAACTGACCCTGACTTTGGCATTCAAACTGCTTGAATTAAGGCTAACACCTCCATTGCATAAGATGTTATTTATTGGATTTAGAAGTATTATATAATAGAATTAGTACATAGAAAAGCCTCACTTAATATTACTTCCCCAAAATCTGTATGGTCTGCCCAGTAACTTCCACTAACATTATCACAGAAAGTAATACTATAAATGACTTATTTTGCACACATGATTACAATAATAAGAGAGAACACATTTGAAATCAGTGCTATCGAATTTGGTCACAAGAGTTCCGAAGATATATTTTGAAACCGGTTTTCAATTTAATGTTTTCGCACCTAAGTGGGCACATGATATCGGAACAACGTCGAACATTGTTCCGATGCTGTGTTCTGGCAGGGCTGTTTTCTGGTTTTGAACAAATGTTTCAGAAAAACAAACACCGAAAATGCTATGTGATGTCAATTTTTAAATATGTTTAGAGAGATACTTCTCTCATCATTGGGTAAGCTGAATTTGTTACACGTAATGGGTGGATCATAAATCTAAAGATATGATATGTGATAAAATGCAGACCAGAACGTTACTGACCAGAACAAAATGTCTATAACTTCTTTAATGTTTGTCATAACATTATCAAATTTTTTATATAACCACATCATCATAAACTCTTCTTAGAAAAGTATAAAGCTCACAAAAAAATCATTATAAAACCATAATGGCAGAGTTATAGTGAGGAAAATTTTGAAAATTATTTTAACATTGTACCCTTAAATATTAGGAAGATTTATAACACAGGCTGGATTATTAGGTCACGACGACCAGGGAAGAGTTAACAGTTGTATAAAAATAATATAGTAGAGGGTCCCAGTTTTAATAGGGTTTAAATATACCCGTCTTGAAGTTAATAGGCTCTTGTTTAGTATTCATTTGGAAGAAATATCATTCAGATTCTAAACAACAATGAAGGAGGGCACACGTACCAGATGCTTATATTTGACAAACCGGAGCTTTCTTTATATTGGCCAGTTCGTTGTTACTTGCTACAGGGAACATCATTTTGGTTGCTTATTCATATCCTACCTGTTTATGTCTATTACTATCTTCAGAATTTTGTCACTAAACGACTACACTTGACACACATTGAAAGCATGATTGTTCATACAAGCATGCATCGAATTACTCCGGGAGAAGTGTTTGATTTTTGGAGTTTGATATCCATTTTATTTTAGAGATGAAAAATCGTGAAGAAAGAGAGCGGGAATATTTTAATAATGACTTTCAACCAAGTAATGCATTCATGCAAGAAGAAGATGAATCATTTGATGATTTATATGACAAGGTTAGCAGAGTGTAAAATAACTGCTGATCATCACTATGGAGGAGAGATATTTCAGAATATTTTCAGCAAAATTGGCTCGAAACATTATGAAAATTCCCTCCTCCACACGTGATTACTGACAGTTATTTTAAACTTTGGGTTAGTTGAAATAAATTTAAATCAGATTTTTTTATGTTAAAACTAAGGCAGCCTATACATGGACCCTAAATGAGTTTCACCCTAAACGAGCTTGCAATTGATTGGTTTCTTTGGTACGAAGAAACCAATCAAATGCAAGAATATTTAGGGCGAAACTCATTTAGGGGTCCATGTAACGGCTACCTAAGCAAAGGTTTTTTCTTTTTAACCCATCCAACCTTTGTTATTCCTATCACAATGTAGCAGTGCAAAGGTTCCAACTCTCCCAATTTGGTCGGGAGACTCCCAAATTTAGTGTGGTCTTCTCAGCCTCCCGAATATAGCACCGGATTTACGTCAACCAGCTTTTGAATCTTTTGAACTGTCCATTATGGTTTCACATAAATTTGATAATGTTCTTCTGACTCGTGACAAGACAATGACAGAGGGCTGTAGATATACTTATATTGTACTTATCAACCCGTCTTTTTGTTTGTATTCAGCCCGATTTCCATGAGTTAAACACCCGATTTGGTATTTCCATGAGTTAAAAATCCGAATCTGGGAAAGTGGAAAGCGTGGCCATGGATCCGAGGAAAATCTAAAAGAAGCAGAAGCTCAGTTTTTTCGGAAATGCATTTCCAGCGATACACAGCCTTGAAATCCCAAAATTTCATTATTTCAGCACACTTTCCCTGGAAACGAATTTTAGAGATGGTCCCTTATTAGACCTTATAATATACTTGTGCAACATTTTGCAATAAGCACCAATGTCTTAACACCTCTTTGACATAGGGTTTTACAACAGCACAGTTACAGATGGTTGAAGATAATAATGTAGTCGTGAAACAAAGAGAAGAAGAATTACAACACATTGTTCAATCAATAGGTGATTTAAATATGATCTTTAAAGATTTAGCAATACTTATTATAGATCAGGTATGTTTAATATTCTGTCTAGCATCACCTGTGGAGGAGTGTTTTTTAAAACCTGAAAACCATGATCAAAAACACTCCTTCACAGGCAATGTCCAACCGTTATTTACAGGCTTATACCAGAGGTTGAAATAACTGCCAATCATCACTCTTAAAGAGAGATGTTTTAGAACATTTTCAGAATATTCTAATAAACCTATCAGTGATGGCCAACAGTTATTTTAACTCCTGAATGATTGAGGTTGTGCTGATGTACTTAGGGCCTGATTACATGGACTTTGGCAGCCTGGGCTGAAATCATAGCCCACCTAGCTGCACTGAAAACTAAGCCCGCCCTTTGAGGGGGGGGGGGGGGATATCTTGAGTAAAAAATCTTGAGTTATTAACTGGATATTGATTTAGTTGCTTGATTTTATATATTGACACAGTTGAAAAGTAAAAATCAGAACGGCCGTAACAAAGAAAATTACATTTGTGATAAACATTCAGAGACATTTTGATTTAAGTCGGCGGGTCCAGGCTTTAAATTGAGAATAACTCGAAAAGAATTAAACAATTATATCGATCTCAAGTGAATAACTCGAAAAAAAATTAAACAAATAAATCAATCTTGAGTTAATAATTCGAAAAAAAATTAAACAACTCAATCAAAATCTCGAGTTAATAACTCAAGAAAAATTAACGAACTAAATCAACCGAGTTAATAACTCGAAAAGACATTGAACGAAATCAATCTCAAGTTATGAATTTCACTAAACTTTAATTTTGACATACCTCAAGATTTTCGTACCTTAAGATTTTTAACTTGAGACTTTCCCACCTCTCAGCGACATATGGCAAAAGTCTACTTTGCTAAAAAAACACATGAAAGTAATGTTGCAATTATATGGAAAAAGTGTCGGCCCGGCTAACCGGGCCGAAACTTCACATGTGATTACAAAACATTTTCAGCTCAAAAAAAGCATTTTCAAAATGGGGAATGAATGATACAGCAATTATATCATTTATTAGAAAACTATAATTATCTTACAACTTTTTTAAAAGTAAATCAAAGCCCAGGCTGAAATTTTTCCATGTAAGCACATAAACTTTCAGGGCTAGACGACTTAATATTTCATCCAGCGTTGAATAAACTCCATGTACTCAGCTTCTCAGAATCCTGTATGTGGTTAGTTCCCCTGCAACATATTAGTTCCTTAAAAATATTCACTTTATTTATTGCTATAAGAGAAAATAATCTTCCATCTTCTTGGATTATTTTCTATTGTTTTATGTACCTTTTTCAACCAATGCTCCCATGGTTATCACTAGGTCAGGATAATCAGGATTTGGTCAAGGTTCTGAATAATGGTCAGGATTGTCAGGATAATTAGCTACTTTTCAGTTAAAATCAGGATAAAGTCAGGGATTTTCATATTTTAACAGATTGATTCAGTAGGTTGGTAAGAGCAGCATTTGTCAGTGTGATAGACGGATGATGCGAAGAGGGGCACAGAACAAACAAGTGACGATCACTTGTTTGTTCTGTGAATGTCACAACCAGCAATAGTTAGGTTTTTCAGCTAAAAAGGTTGGGAGAACGTCAGGATAGTCAGGATTTTGAAACATGAAATTTGAATGGAAATCCTGGCTCCCCACTACTCCAATTTTGTTTTGTTAATTATGAGTGTGATTTTAAAACATTTTTGTTGCCATGGTGTGTCATGTGTTGCGTGAACTTGCAATAAGGTTTTAAGCCCAGTTTTCATTCGGCACATTTCTGCACGTGCAGATTTTTTCTGTTTAAAAGTTGAAAAATTTCACCTTTCAAGCATTGCACGCCGAACCTTTGACTAACTACCCGCGCAGAAATATGCGCTTTTAATAGAAACTGGGTTTCTTAGTTTTAAAACTGACTATTATTAAAATGTGTAAGAAGATGTCACACAGCATGTGATGTCAATTTCTACCAATGGGATGTCTTTTAGCTTTCGCACGAAATATTTGCCTAGTGGATTTCAATCATAAACCAAATGAAGATTCCCACGGGACGAACGACGTTGTTCTAACATCTTTACTACGGACTTTGAACAAGTTTTGGCCAACTGAGATACTACTTACATTGTTTACACTAATTGTAACCTCTCTGTTTCAGGGTACTATATTAGATCGTATAGATTATAATGTTGAACAAGCATCTACGCAAGTTGAACAAGGTTTACAACAACTACAAAAGGTATGTTCCTATTTCCACATAAAAACTTACGTTTTTGCCTACTGGGTCGCTATGATAAGTGATAGACCTATTCACAAATACATGAAAACGATGCGTTGGCTGCTCAAAGAAGAACTTGCTGCAATGCAATAAATCCCTTTTTGTGCAGTGCCCTGTACAAAAAGGAAGTTGTTGCATTACAACATGTTCTACATTGAGCAGTTTTCACGTATTTGTGAATAGGTTTATTAGCCCACAAAACAAAGATTGGATTAGCTGTTGCTATGACAATGTGGCATTGGCATGCAGTGTTTCTAATAAGAGTAAATAAGATATGAATTACGATTTCGATCGTGCTACCGTCTTAAAATTTGGTACAGCATTCGAGTACAACATCAGAGTAATTAATAACCACTGTGGAGGAGGGATTTTTGAGCGTAGCTTTAGGCTTTGTCACCTCCACAGTGATCATATTTGGATCACAATCACATTTAGACCTTCTTTCAGAAAATGTATTTTACCTACGAGACTGTGACTATGAATTTCTTATATATTCCATTTGGTGTTTTAGGGAAGCTTCTTCAACTTATGTTGATATTGAAGTACACTTTTTTATAAGCATCTAAGGTCAGGTCCCAGTACTGTCAGTAGCTTTTAGGATAAACTGAAATATTAGTACTAAGAGTTTCTTAACAATTGCAAAATGTGTTAATATATATTCACTTTTGAAAGAAAGATAATAAAAAGGCCTGATTCTAAGACTTTATACACAGGTATAAATAAATTATGCATAGATTTGTCATGGAAATAGATGATAAAAAAAGTAATACATCATTTCGAATTGACATACAAAAATATCAAAGTAAAAAAATGCATCTTATGAAGTTGCCTACGATTGTGATTGGGTACTAAAAGTTGCTAAAAAACTTTTTTTACTGTCTGAGTACTGGTTGCTTACAAAATGGTTTTCTTATATAGAAAAGTATATCCATTTTACCTTTGGAAAAGCTTCATTTTTTGAGAGGAGAAAATGTAAATTATTTGTTGTTACTAAAGCAACCTTTACATTGATCCCTGAAAGTCGTTAAAATCCAATATTAATTAAGTAAATCATAAATCGTAAGTAAGCAAATAACTTTACTTTTTCCCAGTGGGGAAAAACTTGTTCAAAGTCTGCAGGAAATACGCTAGAACAACGTTGAGACATTGCTCTAGCGTCTTTACTACGGACTTTGAACAAGTTTTTATCCATTAGTTTACTTCTTAAATATAATGTGAACCAGAGTATAGGAGGTATATTTAAAAGGGAAGGACGCATATTGAAGAAAAAGTTTCCCAGTGGGTAACAACTTGTTCAAAGTACGTATTAAAGGCGTTAGAACAACATTTTTAATGTTTTTACTGCTGACTTTGAACAAGATTTTTCTGACTAAAAATCTTCTGTTGAATTGTGTTTTATAGATGTTAAAATAACTGCCGTTCATCACTGTGGAGGAAAGATTTTTCAGAATATTTTCAGTTAATTTACTGAAAAAATCCTGAGAAATCTCTCCTCCACAGGGATGACTGATACTTATTCTAACTCCTGTATGTTCATACATTATCCTCTACTCTATATACCCAAAAAACACTCCTCCACATGTCTGGCAATTATTTTCAAGCTAGTTATGCTATTTCTTTGTTTCAGGGTGAAAAACATCAGAAAAGTAGTCGGAAAATGATTTGTATACTCGTCTTATCTGTTATATTAATTATAATGATTATTACGCTAGTTTTAACAAAAAAGTAATCGATGTAACAAGGGTGTTATCTAACCATCTTGTAGTTGATTGGTTATTTCGTTACTAACCCAGTGGGAAAAAAACTTGTTCAAAGTCCGCAGTAAAGACACTTTGACACGTATTTGAAGATCCTAGAACAACATTTTCAATATTATTATAGCGTCATTACTGCGGACTTTAAACAAATTTTCGCTCACTGTGTAAATATAGTGCAGCGGAGAAGACTACCAAATACTCACATGTGTCATTTTTGGAAATACCAAGTCTGAAAGTAATTATCTGTAAAGGAGAGTTTTTTAGTATAATTTCCAGCTTTTGACTATATCTAAATTCTAAAAATCACTCCTCCACATGTGATGTCCGATAATTATTATCAGGCTTGGATGCAAAGTTCATATGCGGATGGATATGGATCTGTATTGTGTAGTCTTTGAAGCTGTGTAGAATATATCGAATTCATAACCACAACTCGCTTCTCTAGTCTCATATGTCTATTCAAGATAGAACCAAATACAACTCTTAATTCATAATTTACATGTCAATGTCTGGTGTGAATATATTTGTGAGTTCAGAGTATAGCTAAACATAATTATTTTATATCTTACAATGTTCATTCAGTGTATAGCCATGAGTTATTTTATGGAAGACCTTGTTTTAACAGGGTAGTCACTATATCTCCACACCTCATGCCCCCTCTCAAGTTTCGGACGGCATCTCTCTGGTTCATGAAGTTGCAGGCGAAGGTTCCGATTTATATGATAATTATTTTCATCGTATAACTGTAAAAAAGGGTCTGAAAGTATATTTTAAAAGCAGCTGGGGTTAGGTTTAGGTTCTGGTGAGACTTGAGCTGGCACCAAAGTTTCTCGGTTACGGAATAGGGCATGGAGATTCGGAGATTTAGTGACTACCTTTTAACATTATTTATAGATTTTAGTTCTGTTAATCAAAATTTGTAATAGGCCTTTTCATAAAACAATGAAAACGAGGTGTTCGTTGCTCAAAGTTGAACTTTTTACAATGCAATAACTTTCTTTTTGTGCAGTGATTGCAACGAACACCTCGTTTTCATTGTTCTTTGAAATTTATAATTTTCTATTATGAAATATATTTATTTTTCTAAGTTTATTAAACTATTCCCAGTGGACAAAAACTTGCTCAAAGTATGCAATAAAGACGCTAGAACAGCGTTGAAGGCGTTGTTCTAGCGCCTTTACTGCAGACTTTGAACAAGTTTTTACCCACCAAATTGAGACAGTACTCCTCGCTTTATACATTTTGTACAATTTCCCCAGTGGAAAAAAACTTGTTCAAAGTCAGCATCAAAGATGTTAGAACAATGTTAAAAACGTTGTTCTAGCGCCGTTAATGCTGACTTTGAACAAGTTTTTGCTCACTGGGTCAGCCTTATATAAAACAGTAACAATGACATTGTCTAGTGGTCGAAATAAGAGTAAATAATCACAGTGGAGGAGTGATTTTTGTGCAGAAATAGCCTAAGTAATGCTTAAAAACCATTCCTGCGCAGTGATTGTTTGCTCTTATTTCGATCACTGATGACATGAAATTCATTGTTTTCTTTGTAACCAAGAAACTAACTCAATGGGCAAAAACTTGTTCAAAGTCAGCAGTAAAGACGCTAGAACAACGTCGTTTGGCGTTGTTCTAACGTCTTTACTGCTGACTGTGAACAGGTTTTTGTCCACTGGGAAGCAATGGCATGATCGTTGACCCTGCAACCTCTTTTCACAGAAATTGCAGATACCGTAATGCTTCGATTAAACGCCCGAGGCGTTTATTAAATGATTTTTCTCCTTGGTTGACTTTACGAATTAATCATGGCGCTTTTTGCCATTTTAATTTTCTTGTTTGGTAAAGCAAGATGAAGTTCTAGCGTCTTTACCGCTGATTTTAAACAAGTGTTTTTTTCCTACTGGGTAGCTTCAATGCTCAAAAATGCTCCTCCACAGTGATTAATTGCTATTATATTAACCATTGCAATCTAGGATCAGATTATGTATGATCTAAGAAATGTTACCTGACATACCTTGCATTGAGCCGACGTCGTGTGAATTACGTCGCATGACCACGGAGAGTATTATGTCCAATATGTCTACATTTTTCGAGTATAAAGAACTAAGTGTGTAGTATGTAAGGTTTCTGTAATTGTAACCCCTCCCCCTGAATTACTGAGAAACACAAATTATTCCAACCTCGTTCCCAGGACTTCTTGCCTTTTCATAATACGAAGTCTTCTGTATTTCAAAAAGGCAAGAAGCCTTTGGAACGAGGTTGTACTTGTTCTGCAGGAGGTTTAAAAATTAAATCAATTGTAAGATTTATTATTTTGTATATAAATTTGTACGAAGTGAAGAAATAACAAAATCCATATAAAAATAAGAATATTCTTTTTTTTAAGAATAACAACACACCTCATCGTTTCAACCGTCTTCTCTGTGTTTGAAAGAAATAGAAAATAACGACTTAGTCCACTGTGTGGAAGCCATCTTTAATAATTATATATTTATTTTTTTATTTAATTATTTCTGTTCCTTGCTGTTCGGTAAACTTCTGTTCTGCGAATTTCGCTTCGTTACTTTCGTTTTCTTGTAGTTTTTGCGTCAGCCCTGTTTGTTCTGCATAATTACGCAATATTTCTCCAAGCCACATAATTTCAATTATAGCCTCGTTTTCGCTTTACATAAACCCCATACTTTCAACCGAAAATGACGAAAGAAATTGTTTTTCGGTGCGACGAGCATGGTTTTCATCTAGAAACTTTCTAATGCGATAGAGACACCATACCTTTTTATCTTTGAAATAATTATTTATAAAGATGTTAAATAATAGTGGTCCCGGTATCGAATAACCTTGAGGCACTCCAAGAAATATATCAAGCCATTTACTAAATACTGATCCTATCTTTACTCTATGAAATCTTCCACTGAGATAGTTCATCATGAGTTTCAAACTACTGTGATTGAAACCATAGCAGCTAGCTTAGCAATAAGAAGTTCATGCGGAAGACAATCAAAAGCTTTTGATAGATCCATAAGTATCGCACCAA
>JAULBZ010009431.1:0-10023 GCA_032360805.1 Neoturris breviconis
ACTTCATATGCCGAAGGTGTCTAACTTGCTATTTAAATATTCTCAACTGAAAAACTCAACTCGCCATTTTCAAAACAGTTAAAATGTTTCTGCCTCACTAATTTCTGTATTATAGAATAGAAACATGGGTCATCAAGTTAAGAGTACTAATCGGGCCGCTTGATAAATCCCCTCTTATAGAGGGGATTTTGACCGGCAGAGGCCAGGGCTTTCTTTGCCGTCTTCCGTGTTTCAAAAAGGCAAGAAGCCCTGGGGACGAGGTTGTTTTTTCCTTTCAACCTTATGTATTTGAAGTTGTTTTGATTGGTGAATTGTAAAATTTGATTTAATTTTGCATTGCCATCTTACCTTATTCGGTAAAGTTTTTATATAAAAAAAAAATTAATTGTTAACAAGAACAATCTCGCTGGCATTGCGTTCCTTAGCGCTCTCTCCTTTGCATTATTAATTAGCCCAGAGGACCTCAAGTGAATACTAAATATAAACCCTCTGCGGTGGAGATTCTTTCAATTGTTTGTATAATTAAACATACAGAATATATTTGTTATACGAATTTTTTAAAAGTTGACTTTCATTTGGTGAATAATTATTTTTTTAGGAAGGCCGAAAGTGTAAAAAAATTAAAAAAAGTAAATGTGATTTTATTTTCAGAATGAAATAAACTTGTGACAAAAACACGTGTATAAACGACTTTCTGGCAGTCTGGTACGACAAAAACATACACCTATAAAAATCACAGCCTACGGTGAATGGTAAATAATGTACTGAATGTATGAAATTGATAGATTTATTACTTTAAATAATCTGTCATTCTTGGAACATTCCTATTGTCTGTGTTTAGACTGAACAGGCTATGCAATGAGCAAATCTGACAGAAAAAGTCCAATGCAAGAGTAACCTAAATCCACAGCATAAACAAAACAATACAATAAAGTAATAATTCAACAAATTTTCATTTGTCTATGACACGAGATAGAAAAACAAACAACAACAGCAAAAGGATAGTTGGACCGCATTGGACCATCCTTACCGCATTGCTTTGCCTACCTAAACAGTATGTTTACTTTATCCTTAATTCAATTAGAACAAAGATCTGTAGCTTCTTTTCCATCATAAAAATGTTGTTTTTTATGTGGGTAAAAACTTTAGCAATCTCAGCTCCAAAAAAATATTGTCAGAAAACTTATAGCAACGGGAAAAGTAACAGTGTTACGGCTTATGGTATTTTTTGTGCATTGACTATCGTGTAAGATGGTGTAACTATTTTTCGCGTTTCTATTCTCTATGCGGTGCTGTATTAGCCGGGCGGGAGTGATTCGTTGCAAGAATTCGTTTTGGACGGACGAAAGGACGAGATTGAATAAGTTTATGTGTCTCTAAAAACACTTGTGTTTTTATTTTTCCAACATTCATAATTTTGATATGATGTAGTCGACAATATTTCTTGTCAATAAAATAAACCACTTGAATTACTTACGGACTGCAATTTTCCTGAACAAAGTAGTTACTTGATATTTCTCAACAGATTGCAGGTTATCACAATTAACAAGTAGACATTTTAGATGTTAGACGTTTCACAGATTTCCACAGTGTTTGGTAATCTACTGCATCTGCATACTTAATAGATATACAAACTCGCAATGAACCAGTTGTTCAAAAATTTTAAAGTTCGAAATATCCAAAAATAACAAGCTCGTCCCCAGTCTCTTTTCTTGGAAAAATTAAAAAAAAGTCAAAAGGGGCTGGGGACGAGCTTGCAAAAGTAAGTCTTTTTTCAAAAATTTATGAGTATATATATATATATATTCTAGTGGGTTCATTCTGGCAAAGAATCAGACATCATAATTGCGTGGATTTATTCAAAGGGGTTCATTTAAGATTGATTTTCACAAGGCCTTCAAATGCCAAGACACTTAATCTAAATGCAAAGACACTTAATACCGTGGGTTTTAAGATTTAATATACCGGGGTGCTGATTAGGCGCACCCCAGATAACTCTCTGAAGGACAAGAATGTAAATGGCACATTATTGTGACATTTCAATGTAAACCCATTGTATTATATTTAAGCCATTAATCATTTATAATGGTTTCTAATAAAACATTTCAGTAATTATCGTAATTACACACTAATTATCTTATAAAATCATTTTTACATTTCTAATTTTTAATTCTACTTATCTGTAACAGCCATTAAAAAAGCACTTGTTATACGTAAGGTGTTGTTGCACAAGAAAAATAAATACTGCAGAATTCAGCAATAAGCACTCAACCAATATCTTTGTCGTTGCTGTCATTATCCAAAATTTGAGCTGATAGTGATAGCCATGTTTTTAACTACTTCCCAACCTTTTTGTGTCAAAGTTAATAAATTTTGTTCCTCGTTAATTTCGGACGTTTCTGTTGAACTAAGGGCTCATAAGTATTTAACCTTGGTAAGCCTTTAGGGATGGCATTTGTACCAAGGGCTGGCAACACTGTGATGGTGCCAGGGTACATTTAGAATGATTATTGACGCTAATATAGCATTTCTATCCGATACGGACCTTCGTCACTATATAATGGTCCACTGACTTTCAACCACCTACTTTCAAAAGCATTTCGCCCACCCTGGTACCTGCACCATCTTTGTTCGTAAGTAATCTTTTTTTGTAGTTATGCAATTAGATTGAAATCTTGCGACGCCTAACTTTTATTGAGAATTTCTTTCCCCTCTCTTGGTTCTGTTTGACATCCTAAGGATTTCTTTTCTGTAAATGTCAAAATGTTTCGAGCCAAACATGTAAGCAAAACAGATGGTTTAAAAAAAAAAGAACTTTGAAATATTGTCATTTGACGCCCTGTGCTAGCTTAACTAATTATTTCTTGATAAGAATTCCGGAATATATTAGCTGCTGGAATTTGAAGTAATAAATGAAAAAGCTTAAGCTTTATTAAGCGTTTTTTAAACACATCAAAAATGCTGATATCATCAAATACGATTTTAATTGTATTTAATTGTATATTATAATACGATTAAATATTGCGCCAAGTGTCATTAAAATAGTAGTTCCAGAGATATGGCTTGCGAGCACAAATGCTTCCCCTGCCCCACCCCTCCCACACACGCACACAAAGGTACAAAAATCCCGATTATAAAGTGGCTTACTTGCTAGGATAGTTTTCAGGCTTTCTGTATGACTTTTTAAAAGTCAAAATATCGATGATTCCCTTTTTATTAAATACTAATATTATATATCAATGGAAAGTTAAAGAACAAACTTTCCAAATATCAAATTGTTGTTTTAGAATCTTTAGCAATTTGAAACATTCTAAATATCAAGTCTTTTTGCAGCCTCGTTCCTAGAGTTTCTTCTCTTTTGACGTCTTAGACGCCGAGAGTGAAGAAGCCCGGGGAACAAGGTTGCTCTTTTTGAATTTAAATATCCTCTATCAGAATACTTCTATTTTAAAAAAAAAGAAAACAACGCCATCGTGTTCAGCACATATTAAAGGTACAAAATCACCCTGAGATGTTTTTTTTTCAAATTTTCCCTTCTGTAGTCTAGATGAAAGTTCATATTGTTACTAACATATTCTGAATATTTGACTCCATAAGAATGAATATTAGTATTTCTATGCTCACTGTGTGGCAGCCATCTTGTTTCACAAACATTTCCTGTTTTCAGAGAAAAGAATTGCTTGTTTTGCCACTTCTTGACATTTTTAGACTCTGAGATTTTCTGAGTATGATCAGCGTGTGTCACTTATCCATTTGACATAGAAATTGAAAATTTGACCAAAAAAGGTGATTATGTACCTTTAATCTTAAAATCCATATCAAGAATTACTATTTACCAAATTTACCAATTCATTTTAGTTTCATTAAAATTATTTTAATTTTTACTAACTTCAGGGGCTTGTTACTTTTTAAAATGTGCTTTTAAAAATAAATTGTCGTAAGGAATATAAATAAGACCTTAGTTTTTCGTATTATAAGATCCGGGCTTTTAGGCGGTCTAAAACCAGGGAGTGTACAATGCACCACACTCCGATAACATTCGAATTTACTGCTCCGTTTTGCTACCATATGCTTGTTGCTGATTTTGTCCAAAATAAAATTTATTTGTTTTTTATTATAATTATATTTTAGATAAGTTTCAGGTGGTCTCAAACATCGAGTCAGTTCGTCACTTCTGAGTAATACAATACATAGTAATTAATTAAGAGATAAAGATCCTCTTCATGGTGATTATTAATCTATAATGTACATTAAGACAGAACAAATATGATGAATCAATTATGGTATCACACTCTATAAAAAAAATTACTATTTTATTTAACAATATTTCTATGACACACTAATGAGTGTGACGTGTCGATTGTAATTAATATATAAGAAATAGGTGGACACACTAATGAGTGTGACTTGTCGATGGTAATTATTATATAAGAAATAGGTGGACACACTAATGAGTGTGACTTGTCGATGGTATTTTATATATAGGAGACAGGTGGACACACTAATGAGTGTGACTTATCGATGGTAATTAATAAATGGGAGATACGTGGACTCACTAATGAGTGTGAATTATCGATGGTAAATATTATATAAGAGATACGTGGACTCACTAATGAGTGTGAATTATCGATTGTAAATATTACATAAGAGATACGTGGACTCACTAATGAGTGTGACTTATCGATTGTAAATATTATATAAGAGATACGTGGACTCACTAATGAGTGTGACTTATCGATGGTAAATATTATATAAGAGATACGTGGACTCACTAATGAGTGTGAATTATCGATGGTAATTATTATATAAGAGATACGTGGACTCACTAATGACTGTGAATTATCGATTGTAAATATTATATAAGAGATACGTGGACTCACTAATGAGTGTGAATTATCGATGGTAATTAATATATAGGAGATAGAGAAGAAGAGAGAAGAGAGAAGAAGCCCTGGTAACGAGGTTGGTGACAACGCCTGAATGAAAACAGGTTTGAATTGTTTTGTAGCTGCCAACAGACAATATTTCATGTTAAGTATCAAGAAGAAGTTTGATGGGGTGTGCACTGCTTGAAACATTACATGCCTGAATCTTTGTTTGTATAACAGATGGTTTCCATTAGGCTTCGCAGGTAAGTCAAAAGAAGACATTTTCCATTAGTATAAATTGACATCACACGATTATGCTTTCATTTTCTGGTGGTGCGTACATATGGGAGGCATAAATTAAATTGAGTTGAAAATGACGAGTAATTTATATTAAGCAAAACGGATTGAAAATAAAAATTCGAATAAGATCGAAAATGACATTAGTTAAAGTGATTTTACGTGCTTCCCATACAACAAGCGTGCGCATAGCTATAAACGCATAGTATTAATATTACTGTGGTAAAAACTCTCAAAACATTCTATATTCGAGTTGAGAATCCAAACGGAACAGACAATTACATTAACCGTATTTTACCCGGGTGAATTGGTAGCATATATTACCCGGGGGATTAAAACATCGGGCAAAATTGGGAAAACAGCGTGTGTCGCTCTAAAATATTTTCTACAAACATTATACTTGTCAAAATGAATCAGTGTTCCTCATTTTAAACAGAAAATATTTTATTTTTGGTATTTCGGAAACACCAGGAATTTGAGATGTGGCTTCTGAAGAACCGATTGAACAATCTCGACCTGAAATGTGCCCTACTAACTAACATAAATGCAAATTAAGACCAGCAAACACTTAAGAGGCTGCGTAGTGTGCAAAACAAGTTACTTTGGAGAGAAGTTATGGAGGATTTGTCTTCCCTCCCTCTCCTCTCTCTCCCTCTCCCTCCCCTCACTCTCCCTCCCCTGGGTAAAATAAGTATTCCTTTTAGAACAGTAGACATTTTTACTAAACTACGAACTTGTTGTATTGTTTTGTTCCTTGATTTATTCTAAGTATATTCTTCAGTTTGTATAACTTGTTTTTATTTTTCGTGTACCTACCGTACAACTCCCTCTCATTTAATCTTATAAGAGTATAATTAAACAAGATATCGGTATTAAAAGGTACTAAGGGACCATCTCCAAAATTCGTTACCAGGGAAGAGTGCTGAATCAATAATCTTGCAATTGATTGGTTTCTTCGTCCCGAAGAAACCAATCAATTGCAATTTCATTGACTTTTTTAAAGTTTCTAAGATATCTGCTTTCGGTAACGAATTTTGGAGATGGCTCCTAAAGTTTTGGTACTAACTTTCGGTACTAAAATTAACTTTGGCTACTAAGGTCTGTGCTTGGGGAAATTTGCGAATACACGTTTTATGGTAATAAGCATCTTTAAATTTTAATTGAAGGTCAGTTATGCTTAATTTTTGACAGCGATTTCCGGATATCTATGAGTCAGTAAGATACACCTTTAAGTCTTATGTTCCAATATCAGTGGGCCAATATCACTCCATACGAAATTAACAAATTTGTAAATAGTGCGGGATTTATGGATATTTAATCCGGGTTTTGGTAGAAATACGCCATATTCCGGTCAGTAAAAAGGACTCCTTTATAATATAAGTTAATTTACCAATTTTCGTACTTTATATTCTGGTCTGTAAAATGATCGTGATTAAATACTGTGGGTCAGTAATTAAATATCATTGGCAAAAAGCTCATAATGTTTTATCGGCAATTTAAATCCATTTTTGTGGTAGAAAAGCAGTATTCTGGTCTGTAAATTAGACATATTAATCACGTGACTATTTATCCTCGATGTATGACAATCAATTACTTATTAATTGTCATTGGTATATTTTGTCAGCAAGTTAACCAATCCCCTTTGACTATTTCTGCGTTATATATAAATATCAAAAAGTAAATATAGTGCATAAATAATAGAAAGTTAGATTTGTTTTCGTTCCATAAAACCATTATCTGGTCTGTAAAATTGACATTTTCATGACATGATTAATCTAAAATATCTTAAATTATTTCTAATACCTATTTCTTAGCGTGTATTAAGTTCCATTACCTCAAATACATTATCAGATAAGGCAAATAACTGCACTTTCGGTCCGAAATATAGTTATTTGGGGAAAAATGGCCTAAAAACGAGTGTGGCAGCCAGGTAGAATTGCGTTTTTCAAGAATGTTCATTGCAATGTGCACGATTTACAGCCTTTTGCTCAAACAACGTTTTTAACTTTACTCTATTGTCTTTACTGCGGACTTTGGACAATCTATTTGCCCACTGGGAAACTTATGGATAAAAAACAATTTTAAACATAATCATTGTTATAGATACATAAATTGTACTTAATAAGAATTGCTGGAGGTGGAGTTCAACCTCTCCTTCTCCATATTAGATCAACTTTCTTTGTAGTCAATTTTATTTGCAGTGTACTATGGCAATATAATGTAACTTGTGGCGGTTATGTTTTAGAACTACAATTTGTGATTAATGTGGTTTTAAATTTCAGTACTTAATTGTTAACAATTTAAATTTAATAGATGGATATTGATATTGTTACAATATTGTTCCATCATCTTAATACCTACTTAATTGTTAACAATGTAAATTTAATAGATGAATATTGTTACTACAGTGTTGTTACTATAGTGTTACGCCATCTTAATGCATGCTAAAAAAACCGTTATTTCAAACATTTAAAGAAAATTAAAAAAAAAATCCATTAAAATTTAATAACCGTGCGAAATACTTGCAAATCACTATCATTATCAGATAAGGCAAATAACTGCACTTTCGGTCCGAAATATAGTTATTTGGAGAAAAATGGCCTAATTTCTGACTCTGAACAAGTTTTCGCCCACTGGTTTAAAATGTTTAGGTAAATATTGGACCACCCCCCCACATGTAATTAAACTAGAGAATGTAAACAATTTCAATTACTCATATCTCATCATTTTACAAGGAAGTGATAATTAGTCCGCTTACTAAGCAGATAGCTATTCGTACAGGCTGGGTTTTTTATTGTTTATTTTCTTCTTCTATTTCGTAAGCATTGGCATAAAATAGCCCGATTTCCGCGTTTCTATAATAGCATAAATTTTAACCGCGCAATCGACTTCCAAGTTCGAGACTGAATGATTTTTCGACTCGTGGTATAGAAGCGTGCGTGAGATTCTGCCAAGTAGAATTTCTTTGGAGGTAATTGCATTATTTGGAGAATTATTATGAACGAGGTGATATTTCTCGACTTCTTTCTAATCAATAACCAACAAACAACGTAGGACTTAAATGTGATCATTTGTTCTGTTTATACTTATCGTAGCTACTTAGCCAGCTCGGTATCTTGTAGGGACTTATGGTAAGATTTTATGTCAGATTCGTTCAGTGCTTATCCTGTTCGGACTCTATATACAGCAAATGCCAGCTTGACAAATGAAGAATATATTCTTAGTTTATAATAATTTCTGACTAGAACCCAAAACCATTTATATTTACTATTGGAGCGTCAGATATCTCCTTTACATCTATGTATGTTTAGGTGTCGTTTTCGATCGTTTGTGAGAAGTTTGTAGCTTCATTATGAGTCTACTATATCACAGGTTTGGCTTATTTCTTCTATCAGGATTATAACGGGAAAAATAATTATATAGAAAAATTGTCTATATATATATATATATTTTTTTTTTTTTTTACACATCACGTTTTCATAGCCTGATAAGAAGCAGCTGTTGGATAGGCGGAAAACATTGGATATCCCATATGGGGTAGGCTATGGGGTACCTCGTGTAAACTGCGGACTACGAAAATTTTAGTTAAAAAATTTTGGTTCACGAAACCTGGAAACATGTAAACCCAACAGTATAAAGATTTTTAGTTAACAAAAGTCTCGATTAAGTACCACTTAATAACCATCTTGCAGCTGACCTATGAAATAGTAATATTCATCTGTTTTACAGTAGTTTGGTGGTACCCCATAACCTACCCCACATGTGGCATCTCATGTTTTCCACTTACCCGCAGCTGTTACACATTCTGTGTATAATACTCATTCTGTATGTTTTTATTAAAACCAGATTGTCAATGCTTAGTGAAGGAGAGTGGCAAAATAATCATTACCCTGCATGCACACCACGCCAGAATAAGGTCGAAACGACGTCACGACGACATCCCATCGACGTTGATCCGACGTTGCGTGCCCACTGGGAATGTGCTAACATGCAAGAAAAAATATAAGTGTTGCAAGTATTTCAAAAAATAAAACGGAAGAAAAGGAATTAATGAATAAAAGCAAATTTCATATTGATGAATTGCCATTAAAATTTTCTAATTTTTAACGGGCGGAGAGTGCGGTAAGCTAAACATAACAGAGCTTCAGGAAATGAGGTTGATATTGATTATCAGATGTATAGAAAGAATGATTAGATCTATATAAGTACGTACCATCAATTTTGACCAAAAATGTGTCGTTCACAAATTCCATGATCCTCTTGGTTTAAAACTATTAACTCGGTTGGGTGTCAATCTTAGAGAGCATAGATTTCGACACAATTTTCTTGATATCCTAAACCCTCTTTGCAGTTGTGATCTTGGAATTGAATCTGCTAGTCACTATCTCTTGCGCTGCTCCTTATATACGCGTGTAAGGAAGACAATCTTTGACAATATTACAGATATATCAAATCTTTCAGACGATAAATTGGTTAATTTACTTCTTTATGGTAATGAGGTTTACAGTACAGAACAAAATTCTTCCGTACTGAAAATTGCTATTTTTTTTCTCAAATAATCTGAAAGATTTGATGTTCCATTGTTAAATCATACCCCGACGGAGGAGAGTGTGATTTGTTGAATTAGGCTACTGTCACCGTCTGTAAAAACACTTTTCTATCTCAACGGGTCTATGTGAGTTATTACATCAAGGTTTCACTGTTGCTAAACACTGCATACAAGCACGGTCTTGGAGCATTTTTTCAGGCGTCAGTATTACTTCCACTAAATCCACGTTAACGTACATACTCACTGAAGCCGCACGTTCTAAACTAAAATCAAGCGCAAACATTAAAATTTAACTTAGTAAATTTGAAC
>JAULBZ010009432.1:0-10023 GCA_032360805.1 Neoturris breviconis
AACTTTTTTGTCTGACATTTAGGGACATAATGGGATGCGTTGTTTCCTATTCTGACACTTTGATACCTTATAGTGCTAGAAAGCCCTCAAAATTTTCTCTTCCACAGTGGTTATATGCTCATATTTGGAACACTGTCAAAATAGTATATGTGGAGAAAATTTGCAAAAGTGTCTCCGTTGTTGACTCTATACTATTTCTATTTCTACATCTGTTATGATTTTCACAAATGTATTAAAAAATAAGATTTTCTATCATCTTCATATCTAGACAAGTATTTCATAATTTTAATAAATAAAGGTGAAAGCTGATGTAAGCGACTTCACGACTGCAAGATAAATACCAAGCCACAACAGAATGAAATTTTGTCAAAAAAGTGAATATTAAAAGCCACTGTGAGCGGCTTAACAGCTGCGAAAATACTACTCCGAGCTGCTGTGAATGGCTTCGAGCTGCTGTAAATGGCTTTATGGCTGGAATGAGTAAAAGCACTGTCTGTTCATGTTGTTATTGTTGAAAATATATTTCTTTAGAAGTTACTGTTTACAAATCTTTCAAGCTTAGTAAACGAAAGGTCGGAAAGAGGAAGAAAGAAGGTAAAGTATTTCATTCTATTTTCCTTCATATATTTGCTTCTTTCCTTCAATCGCAGCCAAGATGTGTGGGAGGACACCTTCCTTTCTATCTCATTTCGTTAACCATTCACATGGCCTGAAACATATATATTTCGTGTTGCCTAGCGGATATTTCAGATGAAAGAAGCAAGATATCAGTTAGGCAAGATAACTCGTTTGCCATATAAATGCTCTGCCGATATGACTGCAGAAGTAGGAATGAGACGGAACATCGTTTAAGCGAGTTATATTGGCTGAATGATATATCGGGCTCTATATAAAGAGGCCATAAATATATTGTTTCATAGAATAAGTAACCAAACTAAACCTAATTATTTGTGGAACTTAGTTAATTAATTAGTTAATTTGAAGCTGAAACTAATACAGCGGAAATAAGAGTACATAATCACTGTGGAAGAGGGATTATTTTTGTGCATAACATTAAGTTTTGTAACCTGAAGCTATGCTTAAAAGTCACTCCTCCACAGCGCTCTTGTTTTGACCACTGTAATAATTCAACAAAACTTAGTAATTTTGTATTATATTATAGAGACAGATACAAACAGCTCTTTTACCACAGAGAAACCAATACTGAATGTCAAACCATGTGGAGAGAAGGAACCATATATTCTTTATAAAGACATAGAGGTAAGAAGATACTCTGAAAAGAGAAATTTAAATTACAATTCATGTTAGTCAAATAATACCTAATGATTGATTTCCATTATGCGGAAAATTCTGTCTGAAAGTGTAATAATGTGATGTCACTTTTTACTAATGGAATTTCTTCTGGATTTTGTGCGTAATTTCCCGCTTAATGAAAATCTACCGTAAACACTTACTGTACCTAAATAAATGTAGTTGTTTTAATATTGAACCATGCAGTGTTCAAAATAAGAACAAATAGGAGCTACAAAGCTCACTACTCCATAGTGATTATTTGCTATTTATGAATCTTCATATATATAAAGTGAACGTAGGACTTGAGCAAGGTATAATAATTTATGCAGACACTATGGTTATCCTTCAAGAATTATTGAATGAGAATAATAGTTATTTGGTTTAAAAGATGGTAGGTGCACATGTTGGCGCCTCAAAATTATAGTTGCGAAACATAAATTGTTTGTACGTATCTGAAGTTGCATTATTCATTATGAAAAAAAAATTATTACTCCCATATCAAAAATATTGTATCTTTGTTCTAATAGATTCCTGCAACGATCAATCAATACTTACGGAAATATCAGAGAGATGGCGCATCGTTCCTATGGAACTGTTTTAAAGAGAGATGTGGTTGCATTCTTGCTGATGATATGGGTTTAGGGAAGACCATACAGGTAATAGTTCTCAAACTCTACAACCTCGTGATTATTGTTCCTAGAGGAAAAAGAAAAGTTATCTCTTTAAAGGAACGATTCAAAAGTTAAAAGCTAAAAGTTGAAAAATGCCCAAAATTTCAATTTACACAGTTTTCAGATTTCTGTCAATGCTCATTTATGTTGCCACTCACAATATCTCTGAATGCTGATTAGAGCAACTAATGAAAATGTTATTATCTTGTATTATTGTTGGGTGGATTGGCGAGGGCGCGGCTTTATTGTTTATTGTTAAGATTTACATAGATTTATAACAATTTACATGTACATTTTGTTTGCTATTTTATTCAATTTATTTTTATGTTGTTTTATTAGCTAAATATATAGAAGTTGTTTGTACTTTTATTAGGAACATTATATTGTAGTGTTAATATAAAATTGTTTAGTGTTTTGCAGTGTTCGAAATTACAGTACATAATCACTGTGTAAGAATGACTTTTTGAGCATTGCTTCAGGCTAGATTAGATCCACAGTGAATTACTCGAACACTGGTTTTAACTTTTGAAGAAGTGAGTTCAGTGTTCCTCCACAGTGATTATTTGCTCTTATTTCAAACACTGGTTTTGACTTTTGAAGAAGTATGTTATCAGTGTTCCTCCACAGTGATTATTTGCTCTTATTAAAAATACTGGTTTTGACTTTTGAAGAACTGTGTTATCAGTATTTCCTCCACAGTGATTATTTGCTCTTATTTCAAGCACTAGTTATGTCAATAAACTTTTCTGAAAACATTAATCTATTTTGTCCCAAAAATATAGATATTTTCTATGTACAATAAGATTTCGTTTGGTGTGGTTTACTCAAAATGTCTTTTATATTATCCTAACAATTAAATTTAGTTTTTAGAGTTTATGCAGCTGTTTGGGTCAAGAATAATTTGACCAACATTTGATAACATGAAAAGAGTTTGCAGGATATAAGGATTGCAGACATATTGTTTTCTTGACAATCCTTGTGGTCTTTTACAGAGGCAGTATTTTACATGTCTCAAACATTTTGGGAGATTTTTACTATGAAAAATAATATTCAAAGCTACATTGACTTTACCCATTTCGTGATTCACAAGTAGCAAATGTTTTATTTTTGTCATGCTTTATCTGTGTGTGTGTGTGTTTCTGTGTCTGTAATTCCACAGAAATGAACATTTCCGCAAGCAAGAATATGACTTGCTTGTATAAGAAATAATAAGTTCATTGTTCATTGTACGCCGGATGATTTAAAAGCGAACGATACACCTTGCTATGAATTTGAGTTAATGACATTATCTAATTTTTAAAAGATGATGGCGCTAAAAAATAAATTTTCAACTTGAATGCGCCTTTAAAATGCACTGAACAGTCATATATTTATTATTTAATAACAATTTGTACAGTTCAGATAATAATACCTTATTATTTAGCAATGAATCATACACAACAATATAAATAATGTTTGTTTAAGCAAGGCAACTTTCACAAGCATTGTAATAAACATTTGTGAGAAAGCTTGTGAGAAAGTTACCCGTATTATGCTGCACATTTTTAGTGTTTAACGCTGCGAAATACAGATTTGTGAATTTAGGACTTCCAATCTTGTGTCCAAGACTCGCAGCAGTGTGTCTGTCAAATTGTCACTATTGATTATTATTCATTTTCTGTCAGTTTGCACTTATGTATAAAGAAAACTTCATGTTTTGTTTTGGGATTACTATAAATCTTCTGCCCCATTCTTTATAATGTATCCCTCTAATAAATGATTCCCTAAAATTAAAACGTGCTCTTGCTTCTCGTTTAGAACAGGGTTGATCCAATCTTTTTGCCTTATTTGTTTCCTTGTTTTCAACTTGTTGGCAATATTAATGGCCAACTTATAGCTTGATTTAGTACGAAACTTGCTTAAGTATGTAAATCTTTGGGCTCTTGTTTCAGCTAAAGCCCTCTTTATGTTTGAGAAGATTTCTAGTTTTAGAGCCAATATTATCCATTCAACATATAAGACTTCTGTATTCATGAGTAACTTTATATATGGAGTGTATTGCATGTATTGTTATATTGTCCATATATGAGAATACACACTCCATATAATGGGATCAGCAGTCACATTGAGCATATTTTACACTGGGAATATTGTTGGTATGCTATTTTTAATTCAGTAATGATGTTTCTGAGTAAATTTAATTAAATAGATATGTTATTGTCAAAACGTTTTAGGTAATCTCATTCTTTGCAGCTGTTCTTCACAAAACTGGACAAGGCGTAGATGACCTGTCATCAAAAGTTAGTATTATTTCAGTACATATGAGTAAAACTGCAACTAGATGGTTTCTTATATCAAATAAATCTGCAATTGAGTGATAAATCAAAAGTTGTCATTTGTTTTTAAGCAACCAGTTTAGCCCTTCGTCAGTATGGTGGGGTACCCCCGGAAATTTGTTAATTCATGGGAAGGTATTAGAAGATTCAGGTGGCAAAAAGTCACAAAAGTAAAAGATTTTAAAAAGATTTTTAAAATATGTAAGAAAATAACCTCCTGAATAATAATTTTTGTTATGTTACTTTCATATCAATATTTAAAAATTCAGGGGGTCCACACCATACTAATGAAGGGTTAAGTTGTATTTGGGAGGAAAATAAATGATTTCATGCAACATTTTGTTTCACTCATTACAAGAGCTCTGTCATTATAAACTTGATGATTTCATTCCTTAGTATGGTGGTAAAAACAACATGGTGTTCCTAGTTGTTGCACCAACTTCTGTGTTGTATAACTGGTCAGATGAATTGAATGTTTGGGGATACTTTAGAGTTGGTAAATTTCACCGTAAAAGTAGAGAAGAAGTGCTTGATTTGATTAAGCAAGGCAAGATTGAAATTGTACTGACAACACATGAAACAATGAGGATATATATTGTAAGTTCAAGCCTCAAGATAATTGTCGGATATCACCTGTGGAGGAGTGTTTTTTTAGCACTTGAAAACCTCTCCTCCACAGGTGATGTCTGACGATACCTTATCAGGTGAAAAAATCAGGTACATAGATTTTGGGGAAAAGTTTAGGAAAATTTTTCAATACTTACTTGCAGAACAATATATATTTAGGGAGAGAAATCTATTGTAATGTAATGTCATGAGAAATTTAGGCAAAACTGTCGTAGGTGATAAAACTGGAGGAAAGTATCCCAATAAGGGACCATCTCTAAAATTTGTTCCCAGGGAAGAGTGCTGAATCAATCATCTTTCAATTTAGCAAATCTTGTCATGTGATAAACCACATGACCTTTTATAGTTTGAAACTACTAGTATTGGGTTCCAACGATTTCACTTGGTAGCTAGAGATTATATCTAATCATCGTATTTAGCTTCTTTTTTTTCCTTCCCTCTTTTTAATCGTCCCCCCTCTCAAGGCCGAGGCCACTACTAGGAGAGGGACTACTTTTTTTGCCCTTTCCAAACATCATTCTCCTGATAAGGGATACAACCCTCAATCTACCTTATCTCAACAAATTAAATCTATGTAACCATTTCCTATCTGACTAAGCTTTAGAGTTTCATTTTTAACCAAATTTTATAGACTCGAAATGAGTAGTTCTGATTCGAAAATACTCAGAATAAATATTTAATATTATAAAGCTAAATAAATTATCTGTTTGAGGGAGAAGCTAAATGGGAGGAGGAGTTGCTACATTAATAATGAATATTTAATAAATATTATTTCACAATGAATTTCTTTTCCACACATTATTTTCTGTTACTAGGACACCCTTTGTGAAATCAAATGGAGTGCCATAGTTATTGATGAAGCACATCGAATTAAAGAGCCAACGGCATTAGTAACTAAAGCAGCTAAAAAGTTGTATGCAAAATGTCGTATAGGTCTTACTGGGACACCTCTTCAAAATTGCTTAAACGAGCTCTGGTAAGGAATACAGTTATATTCAAAGCTACACTTGGGGTTTTGTAAAATAAATTGATCAATTTTATATTAATTAACTGGAGTGTCACATTGATCAAAAATCTTATTTCAACCCCTATGTTTTTATTAAGGGAGCGTGGAGGAGGGTACTGATTCAATGATCTTGCAATTGATTGGTTTCTTTATTGCAAGCTCGTTTACATAACACTGTTATCGTTGAATTTGTTCAAATTTAGTTAAACCGAAAAAGCTGCATTTGAGGCTAAATTTTTAAATGGTCCCTAGACAGGATCTGGTTAGATACTCTTTTAAGAAAATCATATAAATATATATACATGCTAGCAAATAGTAACTGGAAGGTGGTTGCTTTCTCTTGATATAAGGTCTTAGGTAATCATTTTAATACCACTCCAAACTTTAATGAGATTTGAATTCATATCCTTAACACCAATACCCTTACCTCCTGTGTTATAAAACACACATCGTTTGGAATAAGAGCCAATAATCACTGTGGTGGAGGGAATTTTGAGCATAAAATGCAAAATAAAATAATACAAAATATATAGAGACTTCCCACTATGTTATGTTTATAATTTTTTATAAACAAAACACAGTGGGAAGTCTCCATATATTCAACAAATATATATTTAAAAAAGATGCTTTCTTTACAAATCAAGCCGAAATATCACTGCCAGAGATTATGGAAGAGTGTTTTTTCAGAAAGATGTTTAGTTATAGTTTCGCTCTCTACCCTTTAAACACTTTAAAGTTTTATACCCTATATAAATAGATATTTAGCCATTGAGGCAAAACTTCCTTAGGCTGAATATAACGTAATGCTTGGTTTGGTGGTTTGATAGACTCAAAAGTATACCTTGGTAGTGAACCTGAAGCTATGCTGAAATATCTCTCCTTCACAGTGATTATTTACTCTTATTTCAAACACTGTTATAAATTATACATTTAATAACATTTCAAGCCTGAATATAGCTGTTGGATATCACCTGTAGAGGAGTGTTTTTTAGTATAGTTTCCAGCTTTGCAGCTAAAAGGTATACTCAAATATGTCACTCTTCTCCACAGGTTATGTATGACAGCTATTTTCAGCAGTTTATGTTTAACAGTGGTCAAAATAAGGGCAAATAATCACTGTGGATGAAATATATTTGAGCATAGCTTCAGGCTTTATAGTTTTATATACTACTGGTTTAACATATTTTACAGGTGTTTACTTGACTGGGCAAATCCTGGATGTCTTGGATCATTTAAGGAATTTGATGCCAAATTTACAAGACCTATTTATTTGGGACAAAGATTTGGTGCCATTAAAAGAGAATTAGCTACTGCAAGGAAAAGTATGTATTTTACGTATCCTTAATGTCATCAAAAATATAATTTTTCCAGTGTGAATAAATTAATGTTTGCATGATCATCCAGAAATATAATTTTTGCGAAACTGGAACTTTACAGAAATACAGATTTATAATAGCAGAAATCTTTTCCCTAAGATTTTTTTCTCTCACTGTGATGGACTAGACGGATAAGTGCTAGCACGCTTGCAGAATATAGAAATTGATATACATTAAGATACCATTTATATTATATATAATTTAAACCCTATTTATACTATTACTACTAAGGCTATGTTTACACTTATCGGATAGAAACTAATTCCGTTTTCAAGTGTGGACACTTATCCATACTAAATCAGAATGATTTCATTTTATCGCAACAACTGGCTAAGTATATGGGATAGATGAGGAACACTCTATATGCAGGGGCTATCCAGTATGTAATTCATACCGAATTTATATCCGATAAATGTGAACATAGTCTAATACTCATTGTATCTTGAATTTTCAGAGAAGGTAATATAATCATTCTTTTACAAATAAGGAGACAGTACAAAATCCTGATATACCCAATAAGTGTGAAATTCAGTGTTCGAAAAAAGAGCAAATAATCACTGTGGAGGAGTGATATTCGAGCATTGCTTCAAGTCAGGCTAAAAAGCCTGATGCAATGCTCAAATATCCCTCCTCCACAGTGAATATTTACTTTTATTTTTACCACTAAAATTAATGTTTTTGGATTAATTGGGCGAATCGTTGCTTCTTAGTTTCGTTAATTTAGCTATCTCATTCTTAAGATAAGGGCAAGTAACCACAGTTAATAAATTATTTTAAAGCATAGTTGCAAGTTACAAATTATGCTGATATATCACTCCATCATAGTGATTATCTGTCCTCACTTCGAGCGCTGCTATCACAGTCAGTAACTTGCCATACAAAAGTTCTTATAAACAATACGAACCTGAAAATAAGGGGAAATAGTCACTGTGGAGGAGGATTTTTTAACATATCATAAAGCACTCCATTGTTCTTATCAGTACTGACAATGTTAGGTGTGGAAATAACTACCAATCATCACTGTGGAGGAATAAAAATATCTCCTCCATAGTGATGATCGGCAATTATTCAACCCCCGATATTATGTTATTTTTTAGAACAACAAGAATTAACTGTACTTCATAGTAGATGGTTACTTCGCAGAACAAAAGAAATGATACAAGATCAACTACCACAAAAACGTAAAAAATAATTTTTCAAAAATATGGTTGTCTAGACAGCCTGAAAAAAGCTGTTCGCCATCCCCTGTGGAGGAATATTATTAAGTAAAAAACCACTCATCCACAGGTGTCAGCATTATAAATAAACAAACTCTGTTCATAATACAGTGCCATTAGAGTTTCACAGTGTTCGAAATAAGAGTAAATAATCACTGTCAGGGGACGTCGCTTTCAACCAATGCAATGGCTTCATTTAGAATTCGCGCTAACAAATTCGCCTTGTGGAGACCCACCCCTTATGTAACACTCTTCTTTACAGATACTATGGTAGTTATAAGACAAAATAGTCACTGTGTAGGAGTGTTTATTTAGTATAACCTGAGGTTATGCTCTAAAAACCCCTCCTCCACAGTGCTTATTCCTGTTTCAACCATTATATGATAGTTATATGGGTTTGCAATGCTTTCTTTATGAAGAAGATTCTTTTCTTTGTTATAGATGAAAAAATTGTTTTTTGTTCATTGTCACCGTTGCAAGTTGCAATATATAAAACAATTTTGAAGCTACCAAAACTAAAAATGTTACTCGGTATAGACGAAATGTGTAGATGCGGAAGTAAACTAATGGGGAGTCAATGTTGCCTCAAGGTGAATATTGTGTCCTAAGAATTATATAAAAAAGTCAATGTTAACACTTCACCAATAAGTAATTTATTTGACATATCATGCGTTACCCAGTGGGCAAAAACTTTTTCAAAATCCGCAGTAAAGGCGCTAAAATAACGTTGAAAACGTTGTTCTAGCATCTTTACTGCAGACTATGAACAAGTTTCTGTCCAGTAGGTATATTTAGTTGTATCATTACAGTTAACCAATCAAGTTCAGATGTCCTCCCCTTTCTCATGTTTCAGTGTAAAAAATAAATATAAATGTATTAACACTACAGTGTTTGGAATAAGAGTAAATAATCGCCGTGGATGAGTGATACTTGAGCATTGCTTCAGGCTAGAAAGCATGAACCAATGCTCAAAAATCCCTCCTCCACATTGATTATTTACTCTTCTTTCGAAAATTGTACTAGTAAGTAAGGAGAACCTCCTGAAATTAATATTGTTTATACAAATGGTACCTCTCTGATTTCAAGTCACAATTCTACTTTTCAATTGGGGATTGCTAGATTTTGGAAAGGTTTGAATTGGAGAGATTTCACTGTATAAATATCTACAATTATATTAAAACCTGCTCAAAGTCAGCAAAATAACGTTAGAACAACATTCAAAGAACGTTGTTCTAACGTTATTTTGCTGAATTAAGATCAATGGATGGTCAGAAAGCTGCTTCTCCTAGCCGCGAGAGGTTTTGGCTTATAGCCGGTACTTTAGAGGCTCATTATCTGAGATTGAATGTCATTGTATCTATACAAGATTTCCCAGGGATTTTTAGATAGGCTATGCAGCTGGGAAGGGTTTGTAACCATTATTCTTTAAATGTTATTGTTCTTAGTATTTCGACAAGAGAAAAGAAATGTTTCCACATATACAATTATTGTTAAAATTATCAAATCATGCGGCTTTAC
>JAULBZ010009433.1:0-10023 GCA_032360805.1 Neoturris breviconis
GGGACCTGCTATCATTACGCGCTTGTTTCTAAAGAATAAATAGAGTTGTGTCTCCTTTCTTTCCATCCTCCTAGGTTAAATGGACCCTTAAATGAGTTTCACCCTAAACACTTGATTGGTTTCTTCGTGCAAAGAGACCAATCAAATGCCCATGTAAATAAATACCTTATTTTCTTCTGTTGGTGATTTTTGAAAGTAATTTTTGATTTCATCAGGTAGATATTGCTTTGCTAACATACAACTCATTAGAGCAAGCATTTGAATATCCTTGACACTTTCATAATACTTAAATCTATGAATCAAATGCAACAAAAAGATTTATAAAAACATACCATAAGTAAAAATGACAACAACAACAACCCACAGGGCAAATAACTTGTCAAAGTTTCAAGACGATGTTAGAACAATGTCGTTCTATGCTGTCCTAGCATCTTTACTGCAGACATTGAACAAATATTGCCCACTGGAGAAGTTCTATAGACAAATCTACAGAGGAGAGTACTAAGTCAACGATCTTGCAATGGATTGGTTATTCTAGCAAGTACAGTGGACTCTCTATAATTCGACTTCCCCTAATTCGAACACCTCCATAATTCGAACAAATTCCGTGGCACAGTAAAAACAAAATTGATTAGGTCAACTTCCCCTTATTCGAACACTTCAAAATTCAAACGATTTTTTAGTCCCTCTGAGAGTTTGAATTATAGAGAGTCCACTGTAGTAGAACAATAAAATCTCAAAAATTAGCAATAAATATCACTTGTGCAATTCGTAATTCAACTATATTAATTTACATAACATTAATATTGAAGTTGAATGCAAATTGTCTTTTCGTAGTTAGCAAGTATTCGCAAACTATATACGTGAATATTTTAAAAATAAGTTTTATAAATTTTGTAGTATTAATTTTCGCGGATGAGTCACAAAATGAGTAAAAGGAATTTGGGCAAAAATTTTATCTGCAAAAACATGTACCCTATTCATGCTGGGCGGGGGTCAAAAATGCCCACCCCCTGTGGTTTTTTGTTAATTTCTTCCAAAAGAATAAATCGAATAATTCAAAATTTTAAAAATATGCATAGCCTAAAACTATGCTCAAAAATTACTCCTCCACATGCATGGTTACACTTACAATGAATCAACAAGTTTTTTTCCAAATGGATGACAAGACCACGGTGGTAAGAAAGCGTGATCCAGATCAGGTGAAGGTGTTAATCTTGTTGACATAACTTTTGCAAGCAATGACCATGTTTGTACAAGATCTGCACGATTTACTGATTCAGCGAGAGCAGCGTTTCTTAGACATAGCTCTGATGGATTATCACCATTGAGGCTTAAACGAAAGATGATGTGGAAATACATAATTCAGATTAATCAAGATGTTTGAAATAATAGCAAATAATCCCTGTGGAGGAGTAATTTTTGAGCATTGCTTCAAGCTAGAAAGCAAGTCTGAAGCAGTATCCCTCCTCCACAGTGATTATTTTTTTCTTATTTCAAATATTGAAGCTCCGCTTGAGTTTGCAAAATCTACTAAAGAAACGATTACATAATAACGTCACCATAAATTTAAAATCACCTACGAGAAAGGGTGTGTGATAATTAGTTCTTAAGCGCTGTACACAACATTCATAAAGGAAGAAAATCACAAATATGCAGATAATTGGAGTTGCCAATTCCACACTATGTGATATGATTTTTGATGAGAAGTGGTACAAGTGGGATTGGAAACCTTTCGCTTGCTAGGCGATTGTTCTATCAGCTGTGCTGATATTGTCATGCTATCCACATACTGGGAGAGAAATATCACAGTTGTAACCTAGAACCTGTGTGGTAGTGCGACTACAACCAAGTCAGAGCACAGCAGGTGGTTAGAAATGCCAATTCTTTCCACTTAACTCTGTAATAACTTAATTATATGCATTTCTGAAAAGATATATAAAAGCACTCCACTTACACGTAACTCTTTGCTAAGACTCTTGATATAGGTAACAATGGAGACGTATCACACTTACACGTAACTCTTTGCTAAGACTCTTGATATAGGTAACAATGGAGATGTATCAGAGATAAAAACCTTTCCAACTGGTTTGAGTTTCTTGTAGAAGCCACGCTCAGTGCCACCCTAAATATAACACGAATGTTAAAGTAGCTTTAAAGGAGGGTGTTCCTCCAAAGAAAGGTGTTCAAGCATCATAGCCTAAAGCCATGCTCAATTATCACTCATCCACATTGGTTACTTGCTCTTATATCGAGCAATCTTGCAGTCTATTTCAAGATCATTAGTATTCTTCTGTGTAGATGATACTACTGCACTTCTTATATAAACAAATATATAAAGAATTATATTTACTTGGAACAAGTCGGATTTCACTTTATTATTCAAAGTGCTTCAATTTGCAATCATACAAACTCAGCAATTACAGCTTACTCAAACTTGTTCAAAGTTGGCAGTAAAGACGGTAGAACAACGATTTTAACATTATTCTAGCATCCTCATTACAGACTTTGAACAAGATTTTGCCCACTAGGTAGGCTAGAATGGAAAGGTCAGAAGTATTCATTCCAGGAGAGAAGTTGCTATTGAGATATAGGATTTGTTTACGGCGCTAATTCTATGTAACAACTCACGTAATTCATCTCTTCTTCATGTTCTATGTTTTGCATATAAGCATACAATGCAGATAGAGATCTAAAAGGAGGAGGGTCTTGATAATATTAAAATTTATTTAATCCTTCAAAAAAACATGCAAGCCTGAAAATAACGGTTAAATCAACTGTGGAGGAGTGTTGCAGCTGAAAACTCTACTTAAAACATGTCTCCACAGGTGATATCTAAAAGTTACTTTATGGCTGGCTCTTGTAAATGATGAGTAATTGACTTAATATGCAATCCTAGTACTGCCAAAGACTTGCTTAAAACAATCATAGAGGCTTCAAGTATTAAACTTTTACTACATTACACCAGTACAAACTATGCCATCATAAAAACAATACTTGTAATCATGACTACAGGAAAAGGTAGTTTCCAATGCGAAGTGAGTATTTCACAGAGAATTGCGTTCTCACCTTAAAGATTTCTCCACATGAACAATATAACTGTATTTTTCAGGACGAGAAAACACAACCAAACGATCTAGAATGTAAGCATAATGTTATCGTGATATTTATCCAACGTTAATTCATAAATAGTAAGCTAGAGGGATCGTGAATTTTATTGGTTTATTTGCAACAATTAAATCAATCATCTACAATATTTTTGATACAATACAGCTCTTCGCATTATTCTCAAATTCTGCTAGCATTGCTTGAGATAAGAGTAAATAATCACTGTGGAGGAGAGATTTTTTTAACAATGCTTCAGGCTTTCTAATTCAATTGAATTATAGTTTATACACTTGAACAAAATCTGACGTTTTTTAAATCAACAATTATATATAGTTAAAGAAGGATGACCAATACTAAAAGAGGAACAGAAAGTCCTGCAAAATAGTAAGGATACATAATTAACACAGAACACAAACATGTCAAATCAGAATTAAAAATCCCTCAAATAGCTCCACTCACTAGTATATTATTATTAAATTTATATGTTGATTGGAGTATTTTTGTATGTTTCTCTGTTCAAAATTAAACTTGATAGTTGATAAAGAATCTAATTTTAATTAGCAGTTAAGACTTAAACAGTTTGCCTCTATGTGAATTACAAAAGAAGAAGAAAGTTGTTCAAAAAATGAGCAAATAATCACTGTGGAATAAGCAAATGATCACTGTGGAGGAGTGAGTTTTGAGCATAGATCCAGGTTAGAAAGTTTACTTTGCCCAGTGGGCCAAAATCTGTTCCAAGTCCGAAATAAAGATGCTATAACATCTTCAACGTCGTTCTAGCATCTTTACTGCGGACTATGAATAAGTTTTTGTTCAATGAATAAGGAGATATCTGAGACATATTCAGCAACAGAATCCAGAGGGCAAAAACTTGTTGAAAGTCAGCAGTAAAGATGCTAGAACAATGCGATTCGTTCTAGTGTCTTTACTGCAGACTTTGAATAAGTTTTTGCCCACGGAGTGTGTTTATATGTTGATTACCTCCAACACCACAAAATCGAGCACCACAAGTTCTTGGAAAAGGAACTGTTGAATCCTGATAGCTTGGATCAGAGCCAACTTCTACCCTTTTAAAAGTAAATGACTGTAAATGGTTTGATGGTGGTGTCAATGGTGTTAAACTATCATCGCTTCTCTACAAACGTAAAATAGAAGCACTAGTAAACAATCATGAATTCAAAATGTTGGAGCATAGCTTCAGGCTAAGAGTTAATACTGCTTAATCAGCTCGGCAAAGCTTTAACATGTCTACTTCATTACTTACATAACAATAATTAGCTTTGAGTAAGATTGTAGCAAAATGTGTAATGTTTTATAAGTCTAGTAAAGTGAATTCTGTGTAAATATTTTCAAACAAGCGCATTGATGCTCAAAAACTGGCGAAAACTGAAGAACAAAACTTCGACAAAGAAACAAGACTCATACCAAGAATATTGGTGCGTAGACTGAGCTAAACAAGCGAAGGTCTATATCATAGGCTAGTATTAATGTATTTTCAATCATAAACATAAATGTGGAGACAGTCTTTGTAATTTTATCGATGTTAAAACTAAGCAAACATTTACAATCGTGTTGAACAAAGAAATGTTAAGATCGGTTTCCACATCTCAAGTTGGTCATGCAAACTCGCTAGCGAACATGTAAATCCGGTATTTTAAGTTACAAAGTTCACAAAGATACTTACAACAGAATCTTGCAGTCTTTTTAGTATTTCTACTTGTTGAACTAATTGGCGTAAGCAAGGTTCCAAACATATCCGATTAAATTTTACATTTTGTTGAGATACTTCTACTAGAGCCTAAAATATATTTAGTTGATAAGCCATTTAAAACTATTTCAGGCTAAAAGACCGAACAAACAACAACAACAAAGAACAGGGGCAAGCAAAAGTGTTAAATTTGTGACTACCTGACTTTAACAATTTGCTACACATTTTTATGCGAAGTTACAAGTAAAACGAATTATAAAGGCAATTTAAATTGTTATAATAATTAGTTAATTAGTTATTAGTTGCAAACATTGTGGTGAACAATAGGTAGGGTCAGCCATCAATTTTAAAATCGCTTCACATTACATAAAAGAGCTATTAAAGTCACATACCCACCTTTGGGAAATTTTATAAAATGTCTGCTTTAATAGCTCTACCTTAAGAGATTATAGACAGGAATATCCTCAGAAAGTTTGGGTACAATTGATCCATCCGTTTCAGAGATAAATAAAGGAGATAATGATCTTGAAAAAAAGGAACAAATATGGGAACGAATATAAACATGCCATTCTCTTTCGCAGTTTATGGGAATGCTTTGACTTTTATAAGGATCTATAAGTACCGATATGTTTATTTTCTACCAAACGCCAGAGTTTAAGTCTTCGACTACTGTATGGTTATGACAGTGGGGTGCCCCACATCCTTCTTTGCATGGATAGGGTTATTTGAAAAATACAGAAATCGGGGAAGCTCTAGTGGAAGAAAAGTAGTGGTAGATAACTTTTTATTTTGTTTATTTTGGCACTTATAGCTCTCAGTTTGGTGTAAAACTTTAAGGATTTGTTTCTTTCGTCACAATAGTTTGAAATCAAAATTTTGTATTGGTATGCGATAGCTGGATCCCATGATCCCCTTTTGCCTCAGCAGAGAGTGGAAATCGAACCAGGTTCACACGGATCCTAGCCCAGATCAAACCCACTACACTATGTCAACCGCAAAAAGGGTTCTGAGGAACCCAGCTCACATTTCGACCTTTACAGGCCTTATATTATACTAAACAAAAATTCTGTAAAACCGATAATTTTAAGGAATCTGTAAAGGAATGTACCAATCTCCGTAAAGGGATGTACACCCTAAATCCTGTAAAAGGTTGACTTTCAAAACATACCCTAACAATTTTTAAGAACTCTTGCTTGATATCTCAAACCCTGCAAAAGGTTAAAATTGTCATAACATACCTAATAATCTTAAACATCAACTTTTACATACCGTAATAATTTTCTTCTTTGCATCAGAAGAAAGATTTGTTTCTTTTGAAAAATTAAAATTTGGTGTCACTTTATCAGGATACAAAAGTGGGAAAGAAATATGTAAACCTATGGGGTTTTGACCAATTTTTGCTGTTACGGTACATAAACGATTCTCAGTATCCATCTATAACAAAAAAGTAAACGATTTTATCCATATTTATCTTCTACATTAAAAACATCAGTACTTGAAGCAAAAGCAAATAACTACTGTAGAGGAGAGATTTTTTAACGTAGCTTCAAGCTACATAGTCTGAACTTATGCTCAAAAATCACTCCTCAACAATTATATTCAGATGAGCAGAGAAAATGAAGGAAATAGCAACAGCCTACCTACCAGACTTCCTGGAAAGGTAAGAACAAAATCAATATGGAGGTAGGATTTTTGAACATAACTTCAAGCTTTGTAGCCTGAAGCTATGTTCAAACATCACTTCTCCACCGTGATTGCTTGATCTTATTTAAGCACTGAGAGTACCAGTTAAATTTATAATAGGCCATGCTCAAAATAAAAGCAAATAATCACTGTGGAGGAGGGATTTCTAAGCAATGCTCAAACATTACTCCTCCACAGTGATTATGTTAATATTATAGTATGTATTATAGCACAAGTAATCACCACAGTAGATGAACCTCAATGAGCAATTTTTTATGAAGTAGTGGCCAATATTACTTAAAATCAATAACTAATAGACCTCAGAATAACTACCAAAAACACCTGTGGAGGAGTGACAGGTGTCGAACTGCTATCTTCAGGCTAGATTACCTGGCAAACAAAAGCAATGGTAGAAATTAGAACAAGTAGTCACTGTGGAGGAGTGATTTTTTAGCATAACTTGAGCTACAGTGAAAGATTACTCCTACACAGTGATTTATATTTTGTGTGCTGAAAAGTTACCTTTTCTATCTTATAAGCTGGGTTGTTAAGATTAATCAGTGAAAACTCTTGTTGCAACGTTTGTAATTGTACCAAATCACCTGTCGACGAATCAACAGTTGGAATTTGCTTCTGAAATCCACCATGTTTACGAAAAGCTGTCCTTCTACCACTAATTGGTGATAGAACTTTTCCATGTAAAGATTCAGGTGAAGTCAGTGCTAGAAACAAAATTGACTTACATGCATGTATTAATGACTGAATATATACATAATTACATAATAAAAAGTATGGAAAATATTCCTGCAAAAGAAATAGCGAGTCCACTTTATTAATATCTAAATTTGTCAAGAGTTAAGGAAAAATATTTATCATGTTAAATTTAACGATATAAAGTTTAGCCGACATAGATTATTATCAAGCTAATTGAATTACTAATTACTAATTTTTGTTTATTGTGGACTGATAGAGAGAAAATACATAGACCAAATTAACAAGCAAATGTCTATATCATAGGTAAGCCTAGCCTATGATATAGAACTTTACTTGCTTAGCTTATTCTATAAACAAATGTCATTTCCATGTACGGCCTCGATTCTCTATTGGTCCACAAAAAACATAAACAAAAAATTAAACCAATCTGGTTTGCCGATTCCTTCGGTTTTCATTGATATTCGTTTGAACATCAGTGTGCATGCAATGGTAGTCCTGAAATAACTGTCCGAAATCACCTGTGGAGGAGTATTTTTAGTAAACACTCTTGAACAGGTTATGTGCGACTTTTATTTCAAGGCTTTGTAGGTATACAGAGTGTGCATAGACCAAACTAAATAATCTACTTACGAGATGTTGGCGTAAGAGGAGTAAATGGCTTTGTATCAAGCAATGCAAGCGGTTTTACATCTGAATTTGTTATTGCTAATGTTAATCTGTCTGGTCGTTCGGAACTATTGAATCTTCCACCATCAGCATCAAGCGTATTCTCTTTAATGGTAGATGAAAAGACTGGTGGAGACACAGGAGATGGTATCAAAAGTGATTGACTTGCTGAATCAACTGATGCAGTCTCTGTAAAGAATGGTGCAGGACTAAGAGGCGAATTTACTTGGTTATGGATGTGACTCGATACTTTATCATATTCTCCAGTTATGGCCTGAAATAATAAATTATATTTTGAGGTTTGAAATAATTACATTCAAAATCTGAGCAAATAATCTCTGCAGAGGAGGGATTATTAAGCAAAACTCAATCCTCCACAGTAATTATTAGCTCTTATTTTAAACACTGTCATTTCATCTCACTACTTGTAGTAATCAATACAAATTTATAAATTGGTTTATCATTGGATGTTGAGTGAATAAAATTGCAAAATAAAAAGAAAAAAATATGAGAATATTGCTGTGAATGCTGATACCATTAATTGAAAATGATAGCACTGCAGAAAAATTATTGAAGGCGTCCATCCACACCCATTGTGAAATATATAAACAGCCCATCAGTACAATTTTTGACAGGCTAGAAATAAAACTAAATTTCCATAAAGTCTAAAACAGGAAACAACAGGAAGAAAGTGTTATACTTGAACAGTTTTCCTATCTGCTTTCCACATTCGTAATGTTTGATCTTTTGATAAAGAAATAAGTTGATACTCTGCTTGATCACCTAAAAACAGAAGAGAATCTTCATTGGTTAAAGAACAATAATTTACTATCTAGGAAGCATATACCATCTAAAAAGGGTGACATAGCCTGAAGCTATGCTCAAGTATCACTTCTCCACAGTGATTATTTACTGTTATTTCGACCACTGATACTATGTGGGGATTTACAAAGAAAATATATACCGAATTTTTGAACTCTCCATTGAAATTCTAAAATGACATCTGTATGACCATCAAATTTATGAACAGGAGTTTTAAATTCTGATGTGTTCCAAAGAAACAAGCTGTTCTCACTTCTACGTAATTGTGGTACAAGAACGGTAACAAGACCATTACCAAATGGCTAGAAAAAAAACAAAGATCGCAACTATAATCTAACAACAAAACTTGATAACAATGAAAGGAACTTGAACAAATAAGTCATTTTTACTTCCATGAATGCAGTAAGACTAGTACCAGACTAGATCCAGGTACATACTCTTCTACTAACAATACTTGTATAGCACCATAGTGTGGTGGTTTATAAATTGCATTTCATCGCATATATTTAGAAGAGTCTAATCTAGTATTCCTTTCTTTGTTTCTTTGTTTTGGCATTATCATTCAATTTGAGTATTTAACAATTTTCTACCATTGCAAATTCACACTAGCAACTGTATTTTGAAGCGCAAAAAAGAGTTGTTAGAACATAGAATAGCTCAATAGAAGAACATTTGCTGTAGATAGAATTTCAATTTGACACATCATACTTACTGTATATCTAGCTTTCCATACAGGGGCACCATTATTAATTGATGCTCGAGGTTGTTTTGGTGAAACCATATTCCAGAACTATATGTAGAAAATAAAGATAAAATTTGCTTTTGAAAACCAAGCATCAAAATAACTGCTGGAAATCACCTATGGAGAAGTGTTTTTGAGTAGGTTTCAGCTTTGTACTTCAAAAACACTCCTGCACAGGTGGTCTAACAGTTATCTTAAGGCTTGAAAAACTATAGTAATTGTCTTCTATTTATGATTCGTAGAGAACTGCAGTGGCCAAAATAAGAGTAAATATTCACTGTGGAGGAAATTTTTGAGCAAAGTTTTAAATTTATAACCTGAAGCCATGCTCATAAATCACTCCTCCACAGTGATTATTTACTCTTATTTTGACAACCGAATCGATGATTTTCTACTTGTTTGGTTCAAACCTAACATGCGATTCACATATCATGCATAACAACTTACCATTTGAACAATCTAAACATTACAGTGTTCAAAATGAGAGCAAAATAACCACTAATGGACCATCTCCAAAATTCGTTACCAGAGGAAGAGTGCTGAATCAATGATCTTGCAATTGATTGGTTTCTTCGTCCCG
>JAULBZ010009434.1:0-10021 GCA_032360805.1 Neoturris breviconis
GGGGAGGAGGTGGATTCCATCCCATTCCTGGCAGTTTGTTTAGGATCTCTGGAAGTAGTGAAGATTTTGACCTGAATTTTTCTGAGTTTTCCTAAAATGTCATTGGTACTACAAATTTTATACTTTAAAAGTGATATCTAAAGCAGTGGTGCCATGGTAACTAGTGTTTAAACACATGGCAACAATAAATTTAAAAAATAATTTTTTTGGGAAATCTTTTTGTGCAATTATGACCTCAATTTTGTTTTCATTTAAAAGCCTTAACATATAATAAAGACAATTTAATAACCTTTCAGAATCTGCAAATAGAATTAAAATCAGAAGTAATTGTCTTTTACGCAAATATAACAATTTTTACCAAATATTTCCAAAGCCATGTCCTACTTCAGATGAAATCATGCAAAATAATGATGTCAGCAAAAACATTATTAAGTAGAAATATTCTTATTGTATTTGTAATAATGGAGTTGCAGTGACATGTTTATCAGTGCATAAGATCTACCTCAACATAGCGTCATGTATTAATAGAAATGTCCGTGTAGTTTATAATGTCTCATAATGTCGTTGTCTTAGGTCCAAAAGCATCTCAAGGAATAATGCAAAAATGGGTTGTTGACCACAGACATATATCTATGAACCTAAAGCCTAACCCAATTTGGGCATGTTTTGATGATCCAACCTTTAAATAAGAATAGAACATAGCATAGCTGACAGTCTAAAGAAATTGTATAATTATCCGAATAGTTGGATTTGGACCTATACCCAAAAAACAATAGGCCTAGTGGAATGTGACGCATGATCAAACGAGACTACTAGGAATATTCCAGCCACTGTAACAAGAATGATCGGGTTTCTAGACGGGCTTCATCAGGATAAGGGTCCCACCACCTCCAAGTTTCTAAGAATATGCACATGCTACCCTATCGACGTGGAGGCATGAACAAGAATTCTTTTTACAATGACAATAAGGTCATTTAGTCTCCTTTGGAAAATTGTAATAGTATGACATGAGGATGAATGAGATGGCTAACATAGCATGAAATAAACGCAGCACAGCACGTTGTTATGAGTGAAATCACTCAACAAAGCCAACCAAGAATTAGTAGCAGAGAGATGACCGGAACCAAACAAATAAACAGTGGCTTACTAGAATAAATCAATAATAAACATAAACAAATCTAGTCAAGGAACATATGAGAAAAATATTACCTATGTTCCCAGTGTCTTTTCAATTGTACCAACATAGTATTTTCATCTTCATCATCATCATTTAAAGAACGTGTTGAAAAATCCTGTAAAATACGATAATTAACAATCAACGATAAATATACTAATCAGATAACAAATATAATAACAAATAATTTTGTGCCTTAATTTTGTTAATTAATTAGAATTAAGTAGAATAGTGATAAAATGTTCCAACATCAGCATCCCAGTTTTAAACCCATTGAAAGGTGTCATGGTTGATCACCAAATAAGTTCCAACATGCTGGAACTTTGATCTGGGAATTGAGTGTCAGAAGCTAACGAAAGAGGAGCCTTCATGTTACTTATTAATTAATAGCCTAGTAAAAGTTGATAGGAAATTCAGAAATTTTATTTTAAATTTTGCTAACCATTATTAGTTGAAAATCATTTCCCTTTCGAGGTACTTTGGTGATGCAAATTATATGATGCAAATTATATACTTTTTGTATCCACTATTTCGTCCAATTAACATATTCCGAACTTCAATATTTCTATATACATCCACAGATGCTTATAAATGAAAACATACCTTAGCCATTTCTAACATAAACTTTACAACAAATGCTTTAAATCCAGGAAATTCTGGACTCATGATATCACTTGTAAAAAAACTTCCCTCACAATCTAACAGTTGCTGATTAAAGAAGAAGACAAAGTTCCGAAGTTCCATCCAGGATGGACCTCTGACTCCACAATATCTAGAGGGTAATAAGTTACACGGTCAGTGTTCTTAGATACATTTAAACCAACCAGGGTATACATTTTAATAGACGATATTTAACACAGACATTTAACAAATTTGCATCAATGTACTTGTTGATAAACATTTTATTTAAGAGCAATATCCCATCTAGCTAGACCTGATAATCTTAATACTGAGCAAACTCTTTGATGAAAAGCATAAATTAAATATTCCTCCATCATGATTCTCATAGTTCCTGACTAAAATGAACATTTGAATTGTTGTTTTTATGACTTAAAAAACTGCATTAAATGCAACAGAGAAGCATTTCACCTTCCAGTACTTAGAGATCAGATTAATAGTTATCGAATGGACATGAAAGCAAGATAATACTTATCGACTGGATATGATATTGGGGAAATACTTGAGTGAATATGAAGTCAGGTTAATACTTATCAAATACACATTAAAGCAGGATAACACTTATAAATTGAATGGGAGATCAGGGAACATTTATCTAATGAACATGATCAGAATAATACTCAATGAATAACCCAAGATAAGGTAAATACTAACTATTGAATTAACATGAGATCAGGATAATCATGCCACCAGGCTAATATGTTACTACATAAACATAAGATCCGGTCAAAACTTTCGAATGAACACGAGATTAGGATAATACTTACTGAATTAATATCCTCAAACAGTCTGCATGATCTATGGCAATTTTGTTGGTTTCAAATTTGAAGTTATTGACATTAATCGGAGATGTTTCGTAAACCTTTAAATACTGAAAGACACGTTGCATTGGATGCTTTTTAAATTCACCTGTATTATACATTTGATCTTTCTTCTTGGTCGTTGTTTCTTAAAATTATAATAGAATTAGGTTACTTTAATTGACCTGGATTATCCAAGGACAGGGTTACCAATTAGCTATAGAACATTCAACTAAATCAATAAGAAATTAGATAGTTAAACTTGATCAGTGAAGTTATTGGACATGTAACTGCTTGATACCTTAATTATTCAAATAAACACCCTAGACATTTATTAAATTTTCCAATTTTTGACGGGTAGGAGTGTTTATGAAAGGGGTATTTTAACCCTAATCTGAAAGTGGATCTGAACATTGATCTCTGATCAGGCTATTAAAATTTATCTATGAACTAGGTTTGATTTATTTTTAATTCTGAGTATTTTAAGTTTCAAGTTATCTCACCTGCTGTTAAAGATGTATAAGTCTCTTCAGGGGATATGCAATTTACTGAAGGTAACATCTGTAACATAATTCCAATATTTGATTTTGTTATATTACCAACCTGAAAACAATCATGTACTATTACTTTGAATTGTAGAACATGTTGATCAATGTCAACCCAAATCTATAGAGAAACGTACATCAATAACCATGCAATCAATTTCACAAGTAATAAATAATATTTCTTCCACTTTTGATGAATAAGATGGGATCATAATTTAGGAAATAAATTACAAGACAGCCATTTTCCATATTTTACGAGCATTCAATTTCAATTACTTTCAAATATCTATTAGTTCTTTTAAAAATAGAGTATGTAGAAACCAAGGTACCTCTCTTTTGTGTTTAGTCATTTCAATAATACATAGATCACGTTCACTTCTTCTCCACACCTTGCCATTATGTGTTTGGCAATAACGCAGTATTACCAAATTAAAGACAAAACAATCTAATCCATGTATAACCTGTACAAAAATAAAGTAAAAAAATGCACTAATTTCCTTTATTCTGTGAATCTCTAAAGAACAATAATACAATGATCTTGCAAATGATTGATTTCTTTGTAATGACAAAACTAACATAAGATTGTCAATATAATAGCTTTTTTACTTTTTTACGCAGTATTATATATCGCTGATTTATCCACCTTGTTTCCAGTTTTACTAAAAAAGAAGCTTTCGATAAATAGGAGGGCAATCTGCGCTGGTCAAACCCTAAACCCTAATATTTTCCAAAACCACCTTGTTTTTACTTTTATCTTTACTCAAACAGACGCTTTCGATAAATAGGAGGGCAATCTGGACTGGAAAAACTCTAAATCTTTCAAAAAATAAGTACAAAAAATTTAATGTCTTTCACTAAATACAAAGATAAAATGCAAACGTAATGCATTGAAACGCAAATAAAAACTATTATCTTACTGTAGGCGCTATATCAAAATGATATATCCGTGGAAACACTGCATCTAGATTTTCTTCAAACACCAAGAGTGACTCAGTAACTTCATCTATGTCAACAAATGTTCCATGGACAGGCACAGTAACAATTATGGTTTCTGGATTTTTGCTTTTTGACATGTTTCTTCTGCAGCTTGGAGATGCCTGCGTAAGCCTTTCCAATTCAGTGCCCTTTTCATGAACAAATAAAGTCTTTCCCATACCACCCTGTGAGGAGACTACCAATCGTGTGTTATAGCTATAAAGATATTTACAAATCCACTACAACATAATCAGAAATAAGCATATGTAATTCATTTGGAATGGATATACCTACTGAATGCAGTCGATAGCAACATTAAGGACAAATCTTTCTATGACAAGTGAAACTTAGAATGTTTGTTTGTCACTAAACTGTGCATACAATAAAACACTGCATACATCATATAGACTCCTAATTATTATCTGCAGAGAAGAGCAGAGTCAATAATCTTGTAACTGATTCGTTTCTTTGTAATGAACGAATAAATTGCAAGTTCATGGACATAATGTCACTCTTTATACTTCTATATTTAATGTTGTGAATATTACCATTCAGCATCAACTTGTGCAGCATATTTCAGTTCTTTTTTAATCTTGATTGATGACTCCATGCATAATTGTTTCATTAGTAATTGATGAATGTCAGGTCTTTTATGATATGTAGGCATTTTAACTTGGTATGCATCTAATGCAGAAACTAAGAACGATCGATTTTCATTCTCACTACAACAGAATATCACCAATGGTTTCATAGTGCCTAAAAATAGAGGAGATACGACACTGTTACTATGAACATAATTTCTACAATTACAATTATAACGAATGATTGAGAGTTTGATATGACATAGTCGCAAATAGTTGTAGCAGAAGTCAGAAAGTATATTTCAAAAGATCATACTATTTTTCATAAACTTTTGTAGGAACATGAATGATTTTTCACTAATATCATATCCAAGGCAATCACCAAATACCAAGCAATACATCCCATAATTATTGTACACTGCACGAAGCATAAGGAGCTTGATCTAATAAAATTAAATCATATTCAGAGTTATAACTTGAAATTACTAAATACAAACATATTTGACAGATATAATACATTCAACAGAAAAATGTTGGTGGAAATGTATTCAACTTTCAAAATTTCACCTTTTCTAAACCAGCTATATTTATCAAAGTATAATAATCTACAATAAAAGTATGTAGCATAGTGGGAGAGGCTGTTGATTACGGTCCAATATGCAGGAATATATTCCATATGGCAATACCCAGTCCATATGGCAATACCCGGTCCATATGGAAATACCCAGTCCATATGGCAATTCCCGGTCCATATACAGAGATATACAGGACCATATTTGGTATCTTTTGACGCTTCACAAAAAAAGCTTTCAAGAATAATTATTTCATTAAAATACATAAAAGTATACGTAAGATTGTTAGGGGTCGTCTTAAACAATGGAATTTACAGAGAAGAGTACTGAGGCAACTGTCTTGCAATGTATTGGTTTCTTCTTCAAACTTGTTGACATAAAACCCTTTTATGCAGATTTTTTGTTAAATTCTGTCAAATTTAAAAGAATGACGATTTTATAGTGAGATTTTGAGATGAAAGTACCTGCTCAATTGATACATCATCTGAACATAAAAGAATTTCTTCTGTGTTTGGTAGAAACCCGTCATGATCAAGATATAAATCAAGAACAGCATACAGAATGTCGTCTATTAGAACAATTACATAACATTAAATCAACAGAATGGTTTTTATCTAATAAAGTCATAACTACAATGAATATTTAGAAATATATTTACCCACTTGCTTCTTTTTTTTAATAAGCATAAAGCGTATATGCATAAAAAGGCTGCAAAACTCCTTGAAAATTAAACATATGTTTAGCATAAACTAAGCCTGATAAAGATAAAAAAATTAACAACATTTCATGGAACAACAACAAATAAACGACAAAATAATGACAGCGGGTGTTGTTGTTGAGATTTTACAGAAAGAACTTGAGCTAAGCAAAAGAAAGTCTATATTGTAGGCTAGGCAGAACAAGCCTGTAAACAAACATTGCAACAAAATGACTCATACATACATGATAGAGGAAAAATATATTAGACAAAGTAGTAATTTCAATATTAAGCACATCTTAAGCATAAAGATAAGCTGAAGTACAGGGATTTATACTTAAGCATGTTGAGGCTGAATAGTTACTTGTATGCTTATAAAAAAAACAGTGCAGTAAACATGCTAGTAAAATATTTATTCCCAAGAAATGTGTTAAAATATGCCAATTGTGACAGTTTGTTTGTTTAAATTCATGGACCATTTGCACTGCAATAAACATTAAAGGTACAGTATTTAAAGTAGCCCATCAAACCAAGTGGAAGTTAAACCTTATGCATTATGAACATTATAGAGTGTTTGATTTTTTAATTGATTTTTTCAGCTACTAATAAACAAGTATCTGCACAAAAATTAAGTTATTACATTCCAACAAGTTTCTACTTTGAGCAGTCAATGCCTCATTTTAATTATTTGTGAATACGGGTGACTTACCTTTCGGGAGAATGATAAGACTTGGTTTTTCTTGATTCAAAAAATCAGGAATGTGTCTTTTCTTTCGCTTGTTAGATGACATACCTAATTTTAAATAATGATAAATTTATTTTAATGAGCTCATATAAACCAGTGCAAATAGATTTATTGTTATTAGAGAAAAGTACAAAGAATCAAACAAAACAAACAGGTGCAAGTGCAATGACTGAAACCCTTCTAATAGATAACGTGACAGAAATGAAAATATGGATAATAACAGTAATTTACCTCCAACTAGTTCTTTTAGGAATCTACCAAATTGTTGCAGTGATAGAAAAGGTGCAACTATCTCCTCAGATCTCTCTGCATGAGCCACCTGTCCAACGCTAAACATTAAAAATAATTCATTACGGTGAGATCCAGATAAATTTTACTTTATTGAAGGGTTCAATTAAAAAGTAAAAACACAATGAAAAAAGACTAGTAAAGGGATCATATTTTATGTTAAATGAATTCTACTACTGAATACTATATTTTTTTATAGGGCCATTATAATTTATGTAAAGATAATCTAGACTTCAGACTAGTTTGTCACATTGGCCAGTTCTTAACATAATTTTAAATCCACACATGTATCGATATATACCACATTCCCCTGCACCACAAGTAACAATCTATATTATACAGAATAATTCTGTTTGGAAAGTAGCTAACAATTTTTTTGCAAACAAATTGTACATTAAAAATAACCTTTATTCTTATTGAATACATTAAATAGAGTTAACAACACCAGTTAATGTATCAGTTTCATTTTGTTCATTAACAAACTCGATATTATTCCCTCTCATACTACTCTAATAAAACATCAGTTACCTGTCAAAATCCTTTTTCATTTTTTCAATTTCATCTTCTGCATCTGCAGCCAATTCATCAATGAGATCACTTGTTGCATCTTGTTTTTTACACCAGATAATTGCTTTACCTTCATCCAAAGGATAACATCTCATTAGGTAAGCCAGTACAACATTTTCTTCAATGCCATGCTCATTTTGCAAAGTATCAAGAAAATCTTGAAGTTGCGTGTACGAGAACTGATTAAAGTTTGTTGGTTTATCAATTTTTGCTTTTAACCATTCATCTTTCTTTGATTTGTCTTCACTGAGAAAAGATAACATAAAAGCATTTTTGATTCGATCAACATCGACATCCGGTGTAACAACTTTCAGAAGAGTAAATACTTGTGGGTCTAATTTATGAACTTTCCTTGCATCTTCTCTGAGTTCATGCAAATGTTTTTGTAACACTAAACATTGCTTGACAGTAAAATAATTCATAAGAGGATTTTCTTTTCGATATTCGATCAATTCTTTTCTCCATTCTTCTAATTCTTGCTCAAGGTGCTTTATTTCTTGCTTTATTTCCTCTAGATATACATCGATACCAACTCTAGTTGCTTCGTCAATGTCACATTTTATTTCTTTTTTGTAGTGTAGTAGTTTCACATAGCCTTCTTCGCAAAGTGAAACAAAAGCATTTGCAAGTCGTGTCACAACTTCAGATACCTAAACAAAATGTTTGAAATGAAAGGAACCATATCCAAGTTATATATCCAGGTTAAAGAGGACAATTTAAGCAGTTGGATATTGAATGCTTTATTGTATTGACAACTTAAAAATATAAATGTATAATTTATTTTACTTGAACCGTGTACCATTAACAGACATGTATGAACTGGAATCATCGAAAATATATCTCATTTTGATGCGTGAAGTTGAGAATGCGCAAGTTTGAAACTGAGTAAGGTATTAAAAAAAATACAGTACATAGTATGTAGTATATATTAGCATCTGTAAAATATGAAATCATAAAATCAACAACACAAAACATTAAACCAACCTGAACAAAGTAATCCTTCTCCACTTGTTTATTTTCTCCAGTCGCATTGTTTGAATCACCACCAAGAAGCATAAGACGGCTCTGCAAATCATGGATTTCATCAAGCTTGTATATTTTTTCGGATATTTTATCTGATACTTTCTCTGAGCTCGCACCATCTTCTAGTTGTACGATCAGCTGAATAACCTCATTTAAAGTTGCTTCTTCCTTAATAAACCTCTCATATTCTTTTTTAGCATTTCCAACTATGTAACAGCCATTTCTATTTGCTTGTTTTGCTTGCATTAATGATTTTGTAGCAACTGAACCTTGAGAAGCTTTAGCCTGACGAAACCATTCCATATGGCGATTTGTATCAGTCTATTATAAAAGTAATCATAAAATCAAATCAAATCAAATCAAATATAATCAAATATACAAGATATAAAATGCTTTACTTACACAATAACATAAGATCGATATTTGTATATGTCTAAGGTGAGGAGGAAATAATCCATCTATTATGCAAAATAAGATGTTATAAAAGTTGTCTCTTAGCCATACCTGGATTTGATTGGCATAAATCACCACCTCATAGGTAGTTATGTAACTTTTGCAACAGTGCAGAGGTTTTCATGATATATTACTTGTATGATTATATCCATCAAGACTTGACAATAACATAAACAGTAGGCAAAACATTGTTCAAAGTCTGGAGTAAAGATGCTAGAAAAACGTTGTTTGCCCAATGGTTATGTTAACCTTGTATATGCTGGTTGTTTTGGGGCTCCTCAAAGCTGGTGGATTGTGCCCTCCTCTCCCTCCATAACTTTTGAACGACTAATACGATAAACCTTTGAACATAATGAAACTTTTTAGAGATATAGTCTATTATAAAAGGAACAAAATGGTACCATATATTTTTTGCTGAAGCCAGCATTTTTCTTTTTTCATTCTGTTTGCAGTTTTAGTTTTAATGTTCTTTCACATAGTTTCCGAGTTTTTATCAAAAATGCGAAAATTTAATATGAAAATTCGGAAAAAATTCAATTTTTAAAGACTCTGAAAAATTGGGGAAACAGATTAGTCACATGACCAAACTTATTAGAATGATTATTATGTGATTTTAAGTAATTTCACCAAGTTTTGTAACAAAAGCATTACTTTAACATAAGTTATGGTAAAATAATGATATCGATTATTTACATGCACTTTCCCACTTTAAAATAGGTAGTTTCACCCATATCTTTTGATCTACTGGAGGTATGATGTTCACATTTCGTCAGTATGTGTCAAATAAATTCATACAGCGTAATAGTGGGTCAGAAGGTATTATAAAAAATGTAGTAGGGAGGGCGGAATCTGCTCGTCCCCAGCATATACAGGGTTAAACTACATATTAATAATCACATACAAGCTTTTCAATGATGTTTGGG
>JAULBZ010009435.1:0-10021 GCA_032360805.1 Neoturris breviconis
CGTTTTTTGGCACATTAACTTTCTGTGGACGTTGTTCTAACGTTATTTTTTTGGTTTTGAACAGGTTTTTGCCGGCTGGGAATGCCCGTGGCATATATTAAATTTTAGACTTTTTAGGGGGCATTTATAGGAGGGAGCGTTTTTTTCCAAAATAAATATATTGTGGCTTAGGAACGTATTAAAAATACAACTTTTTTATGTTTCATCTAAACAACTAACTATCAACGAATATTGAAACATTTATAATGTATTATTATCGTAGACTAGAGAATAGTCGGTCTACGGGAGAATCATGCTAAGAAAATGGGAAAATAAAACGGGAATCGGGCGGTGTCGGAATCTTTCTGTGTTTTTTTCTCGTTTTTTCCCCCTCGCATTCTTTTTCTCCGGGCTGCCTACCGAGAGTCTAAAGGTAGACTTATTATCGGTAAGGATTTATAAATATAAGTTTCCATTACTTTTATTTTATTTATTTATTATTGTTATTTTTTATTTGTTTTGAGGGAGGGTCTTCAAATTTTAAGTCTGCATCAATTATGATACCAAAATCTTTTTCGTTGAAGACATGTTCAAGTTCGTCGTCATCCAATTTGCAGCGGTGGGTGTACATAGTGTTTTCAAATTTTCCTAACGTTAGCACATGGCATTTCCGTGTTGAATTTAAGAAGCCATTTGTCTGACCACTCCTTAAGAGGATCTATATCTGATTGCAATGTAAGAGCATCAAACTTGGATTTTATTTCATGAAATACCTTGGTGTCATGAGCGAACATAAGAACATCCGAGGATAAGTTGAGAATGTAGAGAACGAATAATAACGGGACCAGAACACTGCCCTGTGGTATTCCATTCAGAACTGCACCTATATAGAAATTGACTCCATTCACTCGTACTGATTGGCAACGTCCAGTTAAAAATGTCTTGATCCAGTTTAACATTTTACCATTAATTCCATATGCTTTGAGCTTACTTACCTGCGATGTGGAACGGTGTCAAACGCTTTCGTGAAGTTGAGATATATGATATCAACTACGGAGCCATTTGCAATCTTTTCAACACGCATATCAAGATATTTGAGAAGTTGGGTTGTTGTTGATCTCTCACTGACGAAACCATACTGCATTGGTGATAATAGGTTGTTCTCCTTTACATGCTTAGAGATGGCTTCTTTCACAAAAGGCTCCATCAGTTTGCAAACTATGGATGTTAGACTAATCGGCCAGTAGTTCTCTGTCAGAGAGGTTTTCCTTTAGCTCAATTAGTAGCCGTCGGCTTAATTCATCGGGTCCACAAGATTTATTTACATTTAGATCAGTAATTGCCTTACTCTCCAGATCCTCCTTTATTAGCAGGTTGTCGGTGATGCCATCCGTTCTTTTGTTTAGCTTGGGTACCTCACCATCTGGTTTACGCGTGAATACTTTTGAAAATTGATCCTGCAGTATGTCAGCTTTAGCTTTATCATCGAATTTATTCGAGTTGTCATCTTTGACAACCCTACTTTTTGTTTTTAGCCTTTTTTGTATGTGAGACCAGAAGGATTTAGGATTTGTTTCAGTAAGAAAAAGTAAAAAGACTCAAAATCGCCCGTATTTTCATAGAAAAGAGTTTCTAATATAACAAATTCAAAACAAAAAAAGTTTTTTTCATACCTACAAGTAGCAGATCGCCCTTTGTCGTTGCAATTTCCATGCATTGATCTGGTACATGTATATTTGGCGCACACCTCTAAAATATTCAAAGGACAAAGCATAAATATATTGTCGAATACGGCCCCGTATATTCCTTAATATGGAGTGTGTATTGCTATATATTGTAATACACAGCCCATATACAGGGATAAACAAGATCACATTCGGTAATATATCTAGCCTTGTTGTAGTTTGGGACTGGAACTCAGGCTATAATATATCATGATGGAAAAGCTTTCAGGGTATTTGATATGTATCTTATAATCCAATTAATGTATTCCTATTTCGTTATTTCTTTATATTGTATGTAGTTTGTGTGAAGGTGAACACCTTACTTGTATTGAATTCGTGTAAGATTAGACTTCCCGTATGCAAAATTCAAACTGAGCGAAATAGCTTTCGAATTTATTTGCCTAAAAAACGGAAATGCCTGTAAACCCATTAAACAAAATATAACTTTTTTAATACAAAAATGCTGGGCACTTAAAACAGACATTCTGCACGAGATTTAAACCAATGGTTCCCAACAAATGATCACTTCATATTTATTTAAAAACTATACAATTCTGGGTATTCTTGGCCGGAAAAAGAGCTTGAAAGTCCGCGAATTTAAAGCTGAGCAAACATCTCTAACTTTGGGTCCGCGAAATTAAATCGCGCGAATGCTGAGCGATAATGAGTACTACTTCAATTTGAACACGAGTAAGGAGGTAATGTGCAGAAGCCATTACTCCTTTAGGTGAGAAATTCCTAGCCTGAGCTTCAGTCCCAGACTACATCAAGTTGGAGCTCAGGCTAGAAATTTCGTGCAAAAGCCGAAGATATTCCTTTGGTGGACGTCATACATCGATATTTACCAATGGAGAAAGTCCTCCATATTGGTTCCGCATAGCGAACGTTCCACTTAAGCGAAGCATTTTAGCATAATAAATAGTTAAAGGGAGCAATAGTTTGGTTGTACTGATCCAGAGTTTTACTTATCGAGATTCTACTTTATACACTCAAAAATTGTGGGAAAGAATACTGAATACAGACTAGTATATCTCCGTATTTGGACTAGATATTGCCATATATGGCAATACACAGTCTGAATACGGAGATATACTAGTCTGTATTCGGTAGTCTTTCACGATGTGAAAATCTTACCATTTACAGTTGCACCAAAAAAGAATCCATTCTCTTGATTCTCCAAAATAGTCCGGATTTTATCAGCAGTAATGACTGTAGTTTTGTTAAAATATAAATAAGCATTGAAGAGTGGGTACGACCTGAATAAAATTAGAAAGTAAAAACTATTCAGCCGGCAAAAACCTGTTCAAGGTCAGCAAAATACCGTTAGAACAATGTTCAAATAACGTTGTTCTAACGTTATTTTGCTGACTTGTGAGGCTTTTGCTGGCTGGATAATATAGACTTGTGATATTAAGGCTGATTTCCACTAGGCGAAAAATCGCAGCGAAATTTTCGCCTAGTGGAAATCAACCTTCATACGTTTGTTTTTTATAAGAAACTCAGGCTCAAATCAGCCAAAAAGATTTGTTACCGTTAAGAATCAGATCTCATTAAGTGGTAAAAGGCTTTAGTCTGCTAGTCTGCAGGAACTTAATCTTCACTTTTATAGAATTTATTTACTTTCTTTTCTTATTCACTTTTTCCTTCTTCAAGAATATCAGGTAGACTAAACGATGTGAAAAACAAAACAAAAACTGATTCAGTTCGTTCCCCCTAACGCCATTTTTAATTTAAAGATCAAGAGGCATTATGGGAATGGGTTTGGATCTGATTTCTTAGAATTTGTTAAACTCTTAGAAAAATCTAGCCTGGATTATGAGGAACAATTAATGTTTCATAAGCAATTTTGCGATACTTTAAAAATATGACTTTCAGTATGTGATCCGGTGTTCTTTCAAACTATTACTTTTACGCTGAGTTTAACATTTGTACGGGTTGTGGCATGTTAATGCATCTGGGTTTTGTGTTCGACATAGCTTCTGTTATTGAGCGTTGTGATTGCTCTAATGCACTTACAAGTGTACGCCAATGTAAGAGAATGTAATCCTGTTAATAGCCCTTGTGATTACGCTGTTGTACTTATGAGTGTATTCTTTTAACCCTATTTTTCCTTGGGTCCTGGTGACCCCATTCTGACTGGGGGAAGCAAAAAAGCCCTACCCTGATAACCTTTTAAAGAAAGATAACCGCCGGCAACATTCCAAAAAATAGTTGTATGCATAAATCTCCTACATGTAGTCTAAAACTCAGATACCGAAAATTTCAGAAGATTGCTTTTGCTCCCAGTCAAAATAGGGTTATGCTCTAATTTGGGACTATTTACTCCTGTTAATGATGTTGTGATTACTCTGCTGTATTTATGAGTGGAAACTTTTTAAATTTAAGTTAATGCTCTGACGTACTAAGCGACAAAGCACCGCGCGAAAGTCAAAAGAGGACACTCCATTGGCGGAAACCGATATGCTGACTCAATTTCTGCTGTTTATTTTATATAGAAAGTTACTTCTGAGAACCTATTATACCAAAACATTGTTCTCATGAATATAGAAAATTAAATACCCCAGATAAGCTATGACGTCATAATTATAAAACAACAGGACACCTGCTAATTATGTTTATGGTAAAATGTAGATTACAGTCTGAAGTACCTATGGGGTAAATTTGAAAGAAAAATATGCAGCCGTTCAGATTTTATGGAGGGGGCCTCATGTCACCCTCCCCCCTAGACCTTCAGAGCTCTAAAAAGCCAAGGCTTAATAGTGTTAAGAGGATGTTAACTCAACGAATTTGAAACGGATTGGCTTAGGTATCATTGGCTTATTCAATACAGTCCCGTATATTTCCATATTTGGACTGTTTATTGCCATATATGGTAATACACGGTATATACGGCAACACAGTCCAAATATGAGAACATACGGGGCCATATTCGCCAGTCATTTACGCTGTGTCAAAGATATGATTTACACTTTTCACAATAGGCAAACACTTGTTCAAAGTCCGCAGTAAAGGCGCTTGAACAACGTCGAACATTTTGTTCTAGCGTCTTTAATACTGACTTTGAACAAGTTTTTTCCCACTGATATTTCGTTATTTATGAAAGAGTACTTACATATTTTTGTCGAAACCGAGTATATATAATTCTGCTGGTTGATACTCACCAAGTGCACTTTCAAACTATAAGTAAAGACAACAACCTCATATCACCGAGTACACTATTAAACTTCAAGTCACTGGAACCTTATGGTATACTTTATCAATATGTTCGAGTCATATTCTAAGAGAGAAACAGGCTAAAACTAACCAGAGATTTCCAGTCCTTAAAACTACTTTCTTTTATAACTTGGTTAAGTACAATAGAGGTTTAGGAAAGCTAATGATTGGCTTTCACTTAACCCTATTAGTACTAGGATCTTTTGGGTACGAATATTCCAAGGGTGGAATCTATATTTCCTAAAGGAGTCAGCACTTATTGATGACAACATCAAAAACACCCGCCACTATTATAACTATCGAGTCTAAAAATTGTGGAACAATCGAGACAAAACCCAAAAATCCAATAAAATCCCATATCTTATATAATTGTACCAATAATACATAAGCAACATAAGAATAAACACTAACGCACAGGAAAGCAGAAAATGTGAAAAAATTGAGAATGTTGCAGATTTAAGTGGTGTTCACAAAATGGTCACCATGGCAACAAAAACCTTTTACAGAAAATGTTTTTTTCTAGTCAAAGAAATAAAAAAAATTAAAAAGTCACAATAGTACAAGAAATTTGGTCACGTACTTTAGTTGTGATAGAAAAAAATCTGTGATGGCGGATTCCACCTCGCTATTAATAGGGTTGATGACCGGTTTTTTCGAATAAAGCTTTTTGAATAAATCAGTCTCGTCCTAAAGATAAGAAAGGTACGATAGTAAGTCTAAGTAGTCCGTTGTCTCTCAGTCGCACCGTTGTTGATATGGGAGAGATAGATTTGATCCTGGGGTCTCCTGTTGGCGGGCGTGTGAATATCCACCCCATATGAACCAGGAATGCGATAAAAAATAAATAATAATATACCTATTCACAATTACATGAAAACAAAGCGTTGGTTGCTCAAAGTAGAAACTTGTTACAATGCAATAGCTTTTCTTTTTATGCAGGTACTGCATTTCAACAAGTTCTAGTTTGAGCAGCCAACCCCTCGTTTTCATGTATTTGTAAATATGTCTTTACCTCTTGGTTGATATCTTCAGACAAACTAATGTAATATGCTGATTCAGGGTTTTTTAAATCTGTAGTAAAGTTTTTATTAACATGCCCTTTAACATGAAATTTCAATCTATCTTTCAACTTCGGATTCGATATCTCAGGATGTATAACCGTCGGCGGGACGCTGGATGTAGTTGACGATGTTGAACTTGTCGCCACATTGAAACTAGACGTCGTCGTGGCTATTGTCGTAGAAAATATTGTTTCGGAAACTGTGATAGCGGAACGAGGAGAAGCAGTTGTTGAATATAGTTCCAATTGAGAAGATATAGACAGAGATGAGATTATAGGTTCTTTTAGCAGTTCAGTATTTGATGAGAATGATGAAACAGCATCTTGGTTGACAGGAGAACTTGGATTAATTTCTATCGTCGATGATTGAGCGAACAAAACACCAAGACTTCTAATTATTACAAAAACTATTAGTTTACTCATTTTAATGAGGGTCACACTTGAATTCAATCGCGGTAAATTAGAAAAATCCCATATCAATTCACATTGGTGAATGCAATCCGAACGCCAAACAAAACAGAATTATATACTTCTTCTCGTAACTAAATCTTATTTTTCTCTAACAAACGAAATTCCACGATATCTTCAGCTACGAACTTACTTTCAGGCGACAGTATAGCCCTTGCGAGTGCTCAGATTACATTCCAACAATTCTGTGTTTCTTTTCAGTTAGCTTAGTTTTTTTTTCGAGTAAGCCTTTGATTGCGTGAGATTTTCGTAAAATCTGCTTCTTGTTTATTTGATTTCGCAGCGGCCGCATAATTAATCATCTATGCATAACTAATGAAGTAATATTTACAAATTTCGATTGATACGAAGGTAAGACGCTATCATACCTTCAATGACGTATATGCATAATTCATGATCATAATCAGAACACCTGATTGAACTGAAGATTTTAAAACATATCACATGCCATTTTTTGTTTATTTTGTAATGTTAAAAACTATTTAAATACATTGATTCAACCTTCACAATTAGACTTCACATAATCCATATTAAAGCATTATAAATATTTTTTAAAGCAGAAACACATATCTTCATTAAATTTGGCGAAATTAAGGCGATTCTTGGTCAGTCCATAACATAGACTAGAAAATAGTCAGTCTAAGGGGAATCAAGCTAAGAAAATCGGAAGATAAACGGGAATCAGGCGAAATCGGAATTTACAGTGTTTTTTTTTTCTCTCGTATCTCTTTCTCCGGGCTGTCTGGCTACCGAAAGTCTAGAACGAGACTATCCATAACTCGAAATTATCGCATCGTAAAGTGACATTTGTGAAAAAGAGCACAAAAAGAAAACTCCGCCGATACAACACCCTTTTCTGAGCGTAAATGTATCTCCGAATAATGCTGTTAAGCCTCCCCAATCCAATCAAATTGAAGATCGTTCAGTAAGTACTCTCCTTCGCAGATGTCACTTGTAAATTAAAAACAAATTGAATTAGTTTTTTTTATGATTATATCTGCATAAAGTAGAAGTTAAAAACAATTCCTCTTGTCAGTGGTCGAAAAAAAAGCGAATAATCATGGTGGATGAGTGATTTTGGAGCATAGCTTCAGGTTACTAAGCCTGAAGACATGCTAAAAATCTCTCCTTCACAGTGATTATTAGTTCTTATTTCGAACACAGTGTATAAACCAAATTAACAACAGAAACGGAATAAATATCGCCTACTAAATATGTAATGTACACTAAGAACAATCACTATAGCGGAAGGACTTTTGATCACCTTCAGCAGGGTTTGTAAAAACAAATAATCACTATGGAAGAGGGATTTTTAGCGTAGCATAGCAAGATTGGGGTAAAATATTAATTTAATCTGTGAGATACTGTGGAGGAGTGTTTTTTTTAGTATAGTGGTCAGCTTAAAAGCTGAACACTATACTCAAAAAACATTCCTCCACGGGTGATGTCCAGCATTTACATTCAGTGGCGCACACCCCTTCCCTAGTGGTAGGAACCTTCGAATCGCTCCAAATAGGGGACCATCTCAAAATTTCGCTCCAAAACCAACTTCTTTGGTATGGTTTAATCAACTAAAATTGACAAAATTTAGCGAAAATGAATCTGTATCTAAAATGAATCTATTTAGAATTCTCGCGAACTAAACTAAAAGGCTAACAACGATTATTTGTCCTTATTTCAAACACTGTGATTCATGACCAATCTTATTCCATCTCCACCTGGTTCCACCCCAGGAGTATGCAGAATACCACATTGTCCCATTAGAAGGCTATGATATCAACGATCAGTGTTCGGACATAAGAGTAAATAATCAATTTAAAGGAGTGATTTTGGAGCAATAATCCAGGCTAGAAAGCCTGAAGCAATACTCAAAAATACCTCCTCCACAGTTATTATTTGATCTTATTTCGAGCACTGACGATGTCCTCTCAATTAATTGGGTTCTTTAAATTAAATAACCAATAAATTCCCAGATCATCGACTCAGTACCCTTCTTCTCAGTTAATTACAACACCAGTAACAAATCACCAGTATGAATAAACTTAGGTATATAAACTTCAACCAACGAATCATCTACAAAACGAATCGTCTTCTATAACAGTAAACAGGACATGTCTTGAACCAATCGATAGCATATCTTATCCTGCCTTGCAGGTTGTTTTCTTTTTAATACATTGATTCCAAATTATTGGATGAGCGAGGCTTCTTCAGTTTTTCATAGTTTTTAGAAATTACATCTAATATAAGCATCTAAAAACAAGAGAATAATACATTTGAATGAATTGGTACGTTCCGTGAAAGAGTCAAATCAAATTCAAAATCGTTGATTCTACACACTTCTTTAAACCCAGTGGTCAAAAACTTGTTCTAAGTCAGCAGTAAAGACGCGAGAACAGACTTTACTTCGAGCGAGAACAACATTTACTGCGGACTTTAAACAAGTTTTTTTATCGCTGTGAAGATATTATTTACTGTTACTTCAACCAGCTTAGATCTAAGATAAATCGAAAACACTTGGAAAGACGGAATTAAGGTATGACGTCAATTTCTACCAATGGAATGTCTTGTTTTGGCTTTTGCCGCGAATTTTTCGCCTCGTAAAAATCAACCCTTAAGTCAAGTGTGTTTGAAATGTCCGGTAGTAAATCAATTTGATATTCCAGGTTTGGACCAGGTGGAGGTTTAGGCAATCTAAAAGGTGGATCTCCACTAGGAGAATTCGTTTACATTGGTTGAAAGTGACGTCACCTGCTTAATATTGCACCACCAGGATCATGTCATATGGGAGAGCATTAACGCTTTTTTTCTGATTCGATTTTCTTTAGCTATATTTTTAAATTTTCACTTCTAAGGAAGAAATCCTTTTTACAAATGCCCATATTCCAATTTCAACCCTTTCCAGCGGCATATCCTTCGGTATCCTAATACCATAAGGGTATAAATCATCGTGGGGATAATCCTTGCAGAAATAATTTTTGTGAAACCTATTTTTCCATTTCCATCCAAAACTGCAAAAATATTGAGAACATTATCCTGTGATTCTATTGCGATTATTCTGGTCTTAAGCTTTCGAAGTGTAACATGGGATTAAGAAAAGATAAAGTTGGACTGGGATTTTTGCCAAGTAGTAAATTAATTTGGTTAAAACCTTTAGAAAAATGATTCATTTACTTACATAATGACTTTGGATTTCGTTTATACTAAACTGTAGACTAAGATATTCTTTTTCGTCAACTTCTTTAATCGCCCGTCTATAATCGTCCTACAATTAAAATAAACGCGACGGTATTAAAAGTAGCCCGTTGAACCGAGCGAAAAGTTAAACCTAGCACACAGAAACGATTCGAATGTACTCACAAAGGAAGTTATTGCATGGTAACAAGTTCTACTTTGAGCAACGAACGTATCGTTTCATTGTTTTATGAAAAGGTCTATTGTCATGACAATGTAGTTGTAAACTTAATTAAATGTTCATTTGGCTAATACTACACAGCGAGCAAGACTTGTTTAAAGTCCGCAGTAAAGACGCTAGAACAATGTTTTCAACGTCTTTACTGCTGACTTTAAACCAGTTTTC
>JAULBZ010009436.1:0-10020 GCA_032360805.1 Neoturris breviconis
GGCAAGCCTGTGTATGATGGATCGTTATCATAATTATGAAGTACATTCAAAAGTCCTTCTGTTAAACATATTTCAATCGATATGCCAATTCTAACCCAATAATCACAATCACTTATGACACTGGCAGCCATTTGGAGCTTTTTAAGTAGTCTGTACAATTCTCACTAAAAATTAAAATATTGATTTGTAATATTCATCCAGTGCTCTTATTACAAACACTGTCCACATATTAGCCTGCTAAGAAGCGCTTTTCTAATTAATTAAATGGCACCCATTGCTATTAGTTTGTTTTAATAGAATGCTCTCAAAACTATGTTTCTTTGGTAAATTCTCTTATATTTTTTCAGTCTGTTTTGTTTAATTATCATGTCAGATGAAATTCTCTTCTGCGATATCAAATATGATGTAAACAAGCATGGGAGAGTGTTCTATTAAAATTATGATGACACATAGATTCAAAGGTACGATATTAAAATTAAACCTAAGCACACAAAATATGATTTACATACACACATAACATGTCAGTGTTACAATGTAATATAATGTGTATAATTCATTTATTTAGATGGTAAAGTTTCAGTTCAAATAAACAATTGAAACACCTTTACCAAGGTAAAATAGTGTCAAGTCACTGTGGAGGAGAGTAGTAAAATTTCATATGCAGGATAAACACCCAAATTTTACATGGCATTATGAATTTGATAAAGTTTGAGGTTAAATAAACAATTGGAACTAATTTTTTAAAGTAAAATTATGTCAGGTCACTGTGAAGGAGTGTCATGAAATTTCATATCATAGCATGAAGCAATGCTCAAAAATAACCTATCCACAGTGGTTATCACACATTATATATTATACATCATTACACATCATCATGTATATCATAATCACGCTAATGCATTTGTTTTAAATGTACTTACACTTAATGTATTAAAGTCATCATATGTTATTAGAATTAAAAAGAAATAAAGAATAATGAAACTACATTATTCATTAAAACAATTTATTCTTTTATTAATAAACCTTCCTTTGTTGAATTATGTATTGTCATTATATTTCTAATTTGAATCATGAGTTGTTAATAATGTTATAAACAGCTATACTCATTCATGGTGGTAAGTAATGACCTTTAAGTGAATACACATTAATATTTATTTCAAAATTTAAGAAGAAAGCTTCCCAGAATCAAAATGGAGACTTCGATTCTTGAAATGTTAAAAATTATTTTTATATTTTTTGTCATCTCAAAAAAGTTGAGGAGAGAGCTTCCCCAAAATACAACAAAATGGCTGCCAAAAAAGGTTCATGGTCAAAATCTCAAAGAAAATTAAAATGTCAAAAGATCTATGTCTCTACTTCTCCCTTATCATTTTAGCATGTTGTTTGGGTGAATGTGGTCAAAACCTCATAGAATTCTTTACTTCACAAAATCCCTTTTTCGCTGATACTCGGTCCCAAGATGACGAAATCGAAAATAAATTTGACCAACAGTCTCCTAATTATTGCATAGAATGCCATAGCCAAATTTCAGGACGGTACCACGCCTTTTCGGTCCATAGACCCGAGAACTCAATTTGGACTCTTTTTGCCAAAGTTGGATTTTCTGTTTTTGGACTGGCTGCAAAGTTTGCAAGTGCTGCATGCAGAACTTTTACCAAACGAATGGGCCCTTAACTCTATTAGGCCTAGGCTATTTTTAGGGCTCTGAGGACCTGGGGGGAGTATGAGGGCCGCTCCCCCTCCATAAAACCTGAACGACTGCACAATATTTCTTTCAAATTTACATCAAAGGTACTTCCAACTATAAACTGCCTTTTAGGATAAAAATAAATAGCAGGTGCCCTATTGTTTCATACTTATAATGTAATAGCTTATCTTGAGTATGGAATTCATATTTTGCATGACTATAATGTTTTAATGCAAAAAGGTGTCACAAGTAACTTTTTATGTAAAATAAACATCAGAATCAGATTCAGCATAAATTTTCGAATCCAACAGTGTGTCAGTCATATGACGTATTAAAGATAATAAAAAAAAATTTGTCTATTTTTTTTGGACTACCAATGTTTGGGAAGCATCGAAATGCCGAAGAAGATGAGCAAATTAGTTTTAAATATTTTTTTCTAATTAAAAGTTTAGGAAAAGTCAGAAAATTTGAGCATAATATCACTTTTATTTAAAAAGTTATGAACAATTTCATAGGAGGGGGGCTTGAACTCCTCCCCCCTTCTCCTAGGGTTAAAAGATGATACAAAACTGTCTGTAGAAATTCAAAAACACCCATGTCTTTATGATAAGACTGACTATGGGCACAAAGAGAAAGATCTGGCTTAAGTGATAACTTTGTTTGACGAGGTAAAAGGAATATCTTGAACTACAACACTAACACTTGTTTAACAATGCTGGTTGATATCCAATTTCAAGATAATAGAACACATTTTCCCAAAATCGCAAATTTGGATCTTTACTACATTTTTATCCAGTATTACCCAATGTATCTTACTACTCTTTTTAATTTTCACTTTCCATTTAAGGTGCACGAGAATTAAAGAGGTTATTTTTGTGCATTAAAGGCAAAAAAGGATGAAGAGGCAAAAAAAAGTGGCAAGAGAATCATGGGCACGAACAATAAAATGTTGCTTTGAGAGTGGTAAGGACCCAATATTCTGTGCAGTTACTGTCATTCATAGCAACTTATCACATATCCGCAAGGCAAAAATTCTATACAAACACCAAAGAAGACATTCCAATAGTAAAAATTGATAACAAATATCATATTTTAAATCAACATTTTATAAGGTCATGCAAAAAGAAAACATGTAACTTCAAGATTCTTATGTAAGATAACGATCGCACATCACCAGTGGAGGAGTACATTGCAGCTGATAACTGTATTACTCAAAAAACACTCCTCCATGGGTGATGACCAACCTTTATTTTGAGGATTGGCTTAGTTTGAACGGTGATTATAATTGTCTAAACCCTGCAAAGAAAAAATCCTTACTGATATTATGTCTATAGAAATGAGAAGTATTCCTTCAACAAGGTTGTTCTGCAACCACAAAGATGGGATGCTTAAATTATGAGCAAACAATCAAGTGGTCGAAATCAGTAAATAATCACTATGTGGGAGGGATTTCTGAGCATACATTCAGGCTTTGTGGCCTGAAGCAATGCTCAAAAACCCTCCCTCACAGTGATTATTTACTCTTATTCCAACCACTGTATGAAACCTGATGCTATGCTCATCCAGATAAAACACATAATCAGAAACCCAGTAAAAGAATATCGACTTGAGATCTTAACAATTTAATTACTATATAGAAACTTGTAGAGTAAAGAACCTAGGAAAAATAAAAAAAGCTTTGTATAAGCAATAATAAATGTGAAAGAATATTATATCCAAAGAGTGGTCATTTAGTCATTTTATAAATTACTGTCACTTAACTTTGAAGACAAGGGTTTGTCTTCTCTGGTTTTAACAAAATTAAACCGTCACCAACACGTGTCCATAAAGCAGCTACATTATTTGTGTCTTTTCCTTTCCAAACACTATTTCGGAAATAAGCTCCTACTTCACCTTCATCATCATGCCTTGATCTATTTGGATCATAAGGAAAAGGTAAATTCGTTGTAAGAATAATAGCAGATTGTGGGTAAGAAGAAACGTCGCTATATGCGTCAGAATATGTCATAAACAGTTGAGCAGTTTCAAATTCAAGCTTGTCTACATCCTTGATTATTACAAACTTTTGTGCATCTTTTAACGAAGCAATTATCTTCCTATCAAAATTTAATTTAGAATCACCACCAATAAATTCCTCTGAATGTATAGTAGCATATTCTTCGTGGGTGTAAGCATGACCAAGCTTTGATAAAAAACAATCCATGGTTTCTCTTGACCCATCATATCCAGCAATCAAAAATGACATTGGTCTCAAGTCTCCTTTCTCTTCATTTTCAACTTTCTTTAAATGTCGTTTACCAGCGTTTGTTAACATTTTAAAATAAAACTCGTACTGGTTAGGAAACTGGCTACTTGCTTCGTTCATCTCCTTTCCAAACTCCTCAACATTTTGGTAGCTATGTTTGGAACTGAATAATGGAATATGCTCAGCACCCATGTAAATAGCAATTCCTAATACAACTATAATAACAGCAGCGATAATCCAATAGCCATTGTTGAAAGTACGATCAGATTCTTCTTCAGTCTGAATAAATTATTATATTAAAGAAGCTGTATAATATTAACATCAACCAAGCGCCTCAATTATAACAGTCTGAAATTGCCTGTGGAGGAGCGTTTTTTAAGAAAGCTGAAAACTGTACTCAAAAAACTCTCCTCCACAGGACTGTTATATTGAGGCTTGATCAACAGAGAAGAAGAGTACTGAATCAATGATCTTGCAATTGATTCGTTTTCTTCATACAGGAGAAACCAATCAATTACACATTCTTTAGCACTCTTGCACAAAGTTAGAAGTTTATCTGATTTCGGTTTCTTTGAATATTCAAGCATCAAAATAACTGTCAGACATCACCTGCTGTGGACGAGTGTTTTTGAGTAGTTTTCAGTTTTAAAGTTAAAAACTGTACTAAAAAAACACACATCCACAGCTGATGTTTGACAGTTATTTCGAGGCTTGCAAGACTCGCATCCCAGTGGGCAAAAACTTGTTCAAAGTCCACCGTAAAGATGTTAAAATAGTAGTTCTAGCATCTTTACTGCAGACTCAAAATTAGCATTCACAGAAACAAGAAACAACGATTTTATATAACTGATTGGTGGAGCCAAACATATAAACCAATGAACTGCAACTGTTTTAGTTTGACAGTTAGTGAGTTTTTAACGGAAAACAAATATATTAGCTCACACTACTTTTTCAGAAATTCTAAGCTACAAACGTTTTGTTAGACAACATGAATATTCAGCTTAACTTTAATAAATTGCTGCGTATTAACACTTTCACAAGACTGCGGTCACATGATTCTATTGTTAGTATTATTATATTCCAATCAAAGGTACGGTATTGAAAGTAGTCCACCAAACCATTATGCAGTGTTTGAAATTATGTCACTGTGCATGAGCGTAGTGAAATTTCATATCAAGGATAAACACCCAAATTTTACATGACATTAGGATTTCTCCTAATTAAGTTGATAAGGTTTCAGTTCAAATAAACAATTGGAACACCTTTATCAAGGTTAAAATAATATATCAAATCACTGTGGAGGAGAGTGGTGAAATTTCAAATCATAGCCTAAAGCAATGCTCAAAAATCACGCCTCCACAGTGGATATGAATTACACATTATACATCATAGCAATATGTACACACCAAATAAAAAATAGAGAATATAGTATTAGTTGCGCTTTTAAAGACTTGGTATTATTATGGTACAGGCTATATTCAGAGTACATGTATGCTTTAACACGGTTTAACAATAGTAATGTTGACTGAAAAAAACAGTTATATACCAAACTATTACTGTTTTATTTAAAAACATATTATTCTAAACATAGGATGGTAGTTTCTAATCCTATTAAAGTTTTATTTAATATATCCATTTTATATATAGAATGGTTTCTACTAGCTGATGTTATGGAGCACTAAGGAATAGGACAATGCTACAGAAGAATATATTTCTTTATTATTCATTATCTTTTTATAAGATATTTTTAATAAAAAAATCTTCCTTTGTTGAATAGCGTATTGTCATTATATTCCTAATTTGCATTGGGAGTAATTAATAATGCTATAAAAATCAACATACACTCATGATAGTAATTAAATGTTTTACGACCCTAAAGTGAATACATATTAATACACATTAATATTTATTTCAAAATTGAAGAAGGAAGCCCCAAAATCAAAATGGAGACTTCAAATCTCTTATCATTGATGAAGCAGCTTCCCCAGCATACAAAATGTCTGTCAAAAAAGATTCATGGTCAAAGATTTATAGAAAATCAAAACGTCAAAAGTCTCTACTTCTCCCCTTACAATATTTATGTAAATGTGGTCAAAACTTCAAAGAATTCAAATTCTCAAAATGTTTCTAAGCTTCCACTTTTGACAAAAACTCTTTTTGCCAATACTCGGTCCCGAGTTGACAGAATTGTAAAAAATTTGACCAGCAGTCTCATAATATTGCCTAGAATATTGCCTAGAATTTTAGGATGGTACCATTCCATTGGACATATCACCACAAATGCTGGTACCAAATTTCAAAATGCTACACCGCGGCTGCCACAAAGTGATACCAATAATAGCCCATCCAAACTTTGTTTGGTAGGCTAAAAAAACAGTTTAATGTAAGTCTTTATCAGATGGCATTAATTATATAATTCCAGTTTTACATTTTTTTATTTCAGTGAACATCATGCAATAATAATCTGCTATCTAATACCAAAAATACCCTACATGCTGTATAAGCACGCTCGTTATAAAGAAGTTCACTATTATGCAAATGGAATTTCCTGAACTCTTCATGTGTGATGTATCTCCCCAAACATAATTTTTGTTCATGTCAAGAACTACTGGCAAAACATCAAAAACATTCAAATAGTATATTTCACTTACTACAGTAGAAGTGTTAGAATTTTTATTATCATCATCTTCATCATCATCTTCATCATCATCTTCATCATCATCTTCATCATCATCCGAATATTTCTCAAATACTAAAGTTTAAAAACAACCTCGAAATACCCTACGCAATATGATAATCAAATAATGGAAATTAAAAGTATTCTGCCAAGCTGAGCAAAATTGAACCTAACACGTGGAAATGATTCGTACATCATACCTATGCACTATTTATGCACTATATAAGAATCACCATTACACTACAATGTTTACAAAATAGAGAATATGTTATAAACATGCTATACGTATACAGGGTGTTTGCTAGAAATTTTGAAATTCAATGCTTTTGAGACAAAATGAAAAGAATTTTATGTAAAACTAGAGGAAATCATTAAAACTGGGAAATTGTATGGTCATTTTCCGTTGGGAAAAACACAACATTGGTTGTTAGCCCTAGCTAACACCCTGGTATATACAGTATGTTTATGTATATAGGCTATATGTATATAGGCGACATGTATAAAGGAAATTTGCTGTTTCGAGGGAGATGCTCTATCATACCATGGCTTAGATTAGATGGAAACGATGGAACTATTTTCGTTTCCTCAAATTGTAGTAATGACAGTAACAATTGTCTGTTCACCTTTACAGATACTTACAAAACAGAAAGTTGACTATTATGAGTTGATTTCTAGGAGAAACAAATTATCATTTACGCAATATTTCCTGTCCTGTGCTATATGTATATAGACTATGTTACATAGGTTACATACAGGCTATATATATATATATATATATACTGCTATGTGCATGTAGACTAAAAGATAGGCTATGAGTATATGTTATGATAGATGCTAGGCTAAAATCATAAAATAGGTACATAGGCAATACAATATGCATATATGCTATTATTGTTTTAAAGAAACCATGTCATTTGAAATTGACTTGTTTCTATTATCTGCTAGAATTTAAAAATAAAGAAACACCAAACAATAGAAAAAAAAAATGCAATAGAATAACTTTTCTTTGAAATGATTCGAAGAAGAAAAGGGTCAGCGGTTAAATAATATTGCCTAGAATATCAATTCCAAATTCCAAATTTCAGGATGGTACCATACCTTTTCGGTTCATTGGACCGAATACATTTGGACGCTTTTTGCACGTTACAAATTTCAGAGTAGATGAAATTAAAAACTTTTTGGTGATTATCACCTCATATGCTGGTAGCAAATTTCCAAATGGTAGCACTTCAGAAACATGGTCTGATAGAACAATGGACCACCAACACTGCGTCAAAGTGATAACAATAGCCCATCCAAACTTATTTGCCGGGCTAAATATACTAGTACAATGCTGTACCAACAAGTCATTTTAACTTATACTAAGAGATATAACTCCAAAAGTAGATAGAAGGGTTTGACAAGCATGCTTTAATCATGGCTTTTAGGTGATATTACTTACTTACTTATGTCATCCACAGCTACATACACGAGTTGTAACTAAAGCCTGTTTCACACTGGTGAAGCATACACAGACGCAAGAGTTGTAAGCATGCGCAAATGAAATGTTGCTGTTTCAAAACGCAAGCAGATGTAAAACGACGCAAGAATATCAAAATATTTTGATATTCTTGTGTTTTACTTGCGTTGCTAATACCTGTTCAAAAAATAAAGTAAGTTGTGCGCATGCTTACAACTCTTACGTCTGCATATGCTTCACCAGTGTGAAACAGGCTTAACTAACTATGGTGAGATGAAAGTGAGGTGATAAAAAGAACGAACGCAAGAATTGACACAAGGTTTGCTCAAAGATTCTAATTTATACAAGGTACGTAAACATAACAAACAGATGAACAGTTTTATCAGTCCAACTTTTGCCATAGCATTTTTGAAATTTTTGCTCACATAATTTTATAGCAAGAGGGGAATCCGTTGAGTTTATTCTAGTGAAATAATATTCTTTTATTAACCTTCCACTATATACGGTATGACTACAGTATGAAAATAGCAGGCAGTACCAAATTGACCAACATCAGAATACTTTTTTTTTAATTGTTCCCACCTCTCAAGGCAGAGGCCACTACTAGGAAAGGGGGGTACTTTTCTATCCTCTCCAGATCTTATTCTATCACATGGGTATTACAACCCTTAATGTACCCCCACTGACCTCATAAAATGGTCGGAATCACTATACAGGGGAACAGGTAGGCGGCAGAAGTGTGGTATTGAACCGAGAACCTCCGGATCATTAGCGCCTCCGCTTTTAAGCCAAAAATATCCATGTGGCAGCAATGCCCAAAGGAGTTATTTGACCTCGAAAACGCTTCTGCATGGAAATTTTGATGGTTTTGAGCCATGATATTTAGAAGGGGCAAAGGTACCTCATGGGTATCTTTGCATTTATTTGGAGAACTTTGTTTATACATGAATTATATGGAAAAATACCAATGAGGAAGCTTTCACTTCTTCTCAAAATGACATTCAAACATGACATTTTATCAACTAAAGCTATTTTTGTCAAAAATCGTCAATATTTTAAGCCGCAATAACTTGAGAACCGGTAAAATTTATAAAAAAATGTTTTGCCATGTTGTTTTAATCATTATTATGAGTGAAATATGCGAAAATGAAGAAGTTTGGTGACGGTCACTATCACGGCCTGTCTGATTCTTACAGAAAATGGCTCTTAACCACTGAGCCACTACTGCACATACTATGCATATTACAAGATACTTATACTTGTCATAACAATGACCTACATTACTCTCATTCTCAGAGAATTTAGAGGGCTAAAAACTAAAAAATATAATAATATATAATAATATAACAATAAAAAATACAGCTTTATCATACCAGAAATTCTTTGAATTACATCGTCAAAATGTAATTCTGTCAACACTTTCTTTAACTTATCTGATGTTAAATTCTTCTCTTCAAAACATTTCAATATATCTTCATCGCTGCTAGGAAGTTTCACCCGTAATTCTTTGGCCAAAAGTTTCAGTTTATCTTGATCCAATGATGAAACAACCTCTGCAATAATTTTTAGTGTGACAATCATGGCACCTACAATAAACAGTACATACACAGTAATTTCTGGTGTGATACTCATTGCACCTACAATAAACAGTACATAGATAGACAGTAATTTTGGTAAATTACCATTTTAATATCCCCTCCAGAGTAAATGCCCTGGGTGCAATTCAAAATATTCTAATAATGCCTCTCTCAATTAAACGCCCCTCTCATTTAAGCACTCAACATTCAACGCTCAAGACGTTTAGTTAAAATTGGTACAATGTATGCAGTTGGTATAGACAAGTTGAAGTTAAAACTGTCATTATTCAAATGATGCCAATCCTTTCCAAAATATAAGTGAAGATGATGTTGATGATGCAGCACAACCCTTGTGGATTAGGATAAAAGTAAATA
>JAULBZ010009437.1:0-10019 GCA_032360805.1 Neoturris breviconis
GCCCTACCTGCTATATTTTTTTCCATAATTTCCCAACGGCAAGCCTAACTTGGAATCATCTATAATTTAGATGCGGTTTGGAATATTAAAAAATTTCCGGAAATTTTGAAGCAGAAAGTTTTTCGATGTACCACTTACCGATTCAAAAGTTATATCATAGAGGTTGGAACTCGCCTTCTCCAGTTATTCCAGTCTCGAAGAAGTGTTAGGGTTAATGTTATTTTGTACGCGTGAAATTCAGAAACTAAAATATTTCAATAGACCTTTTCATGAAATATTAAAAACGAGGCTTTCGCTGCTCTAGAACTTGTTCCAATGCAATAACTTCCTTTGTGTGCAGTGACTTGAGTCACGAACACCTCGTTTTTATTTTTTTAAGAAAAAAACTATATACGATTATTTTTCTTAAACCGATTTTACACGGGGGTAGGGGGATGCCCTACCAGGCAGATTTTTCATCATAGTCTAGTGTTTTGCCCAGATTTTACGTCAAAAAAATATAAGGAAGATCTTGGTTTTTGAAAACTAAATGCTGACGTCAGCAAAATACTGATCGTTTTGGAAATTATTTTTATATAAATTGAACGCACTTATAATAAACTAAGTTTAGGGAAATTTCTGACCTTCTTGCATATTTAGATCAAAAGTTAAGGGGGTTAAGGTTATTTTTTGCCTCCCCCTCCCCCAAGTAACATATGTGCACCGAATACTCCGTGCAAAATAGGATTAAACAATTAAATATAAAATTTAAAAAGAATTCCCGACAGTAAACAACATGATTATTCCACAGTTCATTCTTTCCATGTACTTATAATAATCATATTTTATCGGAAAAGAGATTGTTTGTGTCAATTGCTTTTAAGTTTCAATTCTTCGCTATATATTCAGACCAGCAGAAACTAAAAGACATAGATTTCGTGTTATTTAAGTAAATTTATTTCTCAAATAAAAACAATGAATAATAAATCTTGACAATGCATATACGACGAAAGCATATTGATGGAGACAGAGCCCTGATGATCACAAAAATACAAAATCCTTACTACACTCTGTTAGGTTTGTGAGGTTTATAGAACCTACACCTAGCACCATTTCGTTAATTAATTATGCCCTCAATGTCATATCAAAGCTCTGTTTACCTTTCTGCGCTATCTATACCGAATATTTTTTATATATTATCACTGATGTCTTTCTTCTTGTTCAGAGCTCATGATTCCTCGATCCCAATAACGTGCATATTGAAGATTGTCCGCTTGGTACTTTGCAATGTATCCTTTGGACTGCTCAGTAAGATCACCCTCTGCTATAGCACCATTAACATCGTGTTTCAGCAGAGGATCTAAATCCTCACCGATGGCACCATTGGTATCTGTGAATCCAGGTCGTAAATTGCCAGGTGCGTCATTCAAACAAGAAAGCAAACCATACAGGTTATCAACGATGTCTTTATTAGATTTTTTTATATCGACTCTGTCCAATAGAGTTTCACAACGCACTTGGTTATCCTTGTTCGTCTTGACATAAATGTTATAGGCAGCTTTATTTTTTTGTAAAAGTGGCATATCCATCCATTCCATGTCAATTAAATGAAGTTGCTTTATTCGAGGATTTACAAATTTTTTCCATGCCTTCAGAGATTTAGGTGAATTTTTGTCGACCATATCAACAAATTTTCCACACACCAGTGTTACTATGAAGGCACGTGAAAGTACGTGGGCTTTATTGTATTGTCCACGTCCAGCTATTGGCTTCTTCACGGCATCTCCGACTTTGGCCAACGCATCAACTGTCGTTATAGAAAACACTGGTCTAATTCTACACTGAGCTGTGATATCACCATCCAGGTCAGCATCGATAGTAGTAAACGATAAAACCAGAATCGTTACAGTGATAAACAAAATCGAATGCATTTTTATTTCTAAACAACAGACATTTGTAAATTAAAAACAATCATTCACAACCAGCCTATACGTCGTTAGAGTAAGAAATTGCTATTTTGGTTTTGATAAATCCTCTTATTGCAGAACAAGAAAGATAAATATGGATCAAATGTTATATTACTCGGCATATTATTTAGCATAACAAAACTATAGAATTGGAATTTCATCAGATTTCGCATGTTTGTCATAAAAATTTCACCAATGAAGAACGTTTTAAGGTTTTTATGAAAAAAATCCTTCATTTAGAAGATTTTTTTTTTGTCACGTGATCATTCCTATTCTCCAGCTTTCGCACAACAAAAATAATATCGAATTGGAATTTATTCAAATATCGCAGTTTTATGAAAAAAACGTCATTTAGTCAATTAAATTTTATATCTCGTAATAAATTTTATGTAGTGATACTCGCTGCTCAACCTTTACCATAACAAATCTATAGAATTGGTATTTCTTCAGGTATCACAGTTTCGTCATGAAAATTTTGCCAGTGAAGCAAACTTGTATTGAAAGATTTGAATGTTTTGAATAACTTTTTTGAATTTTCAATTCAGCCATTTTTTTAAGCAAATGGAGTGCTTTGTTTGTGAACCATCATGGCAGCCTGAAATATTTTGCATAATTATCATACAATGACGTTTTACAGAACGCAGAATATCAAACGATTTTTGGACACAATTAAGGACGGACAGGTTGCACCAAAGTTAAAAATTAATGAACAGTACACACTTATCCCAGCCCTCGTCACACGTCTTAACGTCAAAAAGACTTCGTTTTGAAGTGACGACGTCAAAATAACGTCATTTCAGCGCTGATAAGACGTAGCCGGATCCATAAAGAATATTTCACCATAATTCAAATAAACAGAAACAATTATGGTCGTGTAACACCTTAAGAAATAAAGATCGCAAAGATCATGTATCATAGTCAGTACTTTCGTCCAAACTTACTGCTAAGTCCAGTCCATTGACTTGATTAACCCTATTTCAACCCAACCTCGTACCCAGGGCTTCTTGACTTTTTGTTAAAAAAACGAGGTTGATTTCAATCGGAATTTTCTGGAAAAGTTATTTCGGGGGGCGAGGCAGATTTCGCTTCATAATAATTGTATAGCGATGAAACTTGACAGGATAATAGTGTATCACAAAAGAACTAATTTAGAAAAAAAGTGTTTCACTGATCTCAGCAGTTTTCTGATGACGTCATTATAAAAATAATTTAATGGTAAATTTTTCTTAAAACGTGTACGTTGTTAGAGTTACGATTAATAAAAGGGTTCTACAAGCACTCCCATAAATATTAGAAAAATTCGAGCAAAAGTTACGAATTTCCACTTAGATAAAAAGAACACAAAATCGAATATGTTCCAAGAACCTGGGTAATAGGCTGCAAGGGACAGCAGAATTTGTCGAGTTTGGAGAAAGACCTAAGATTCTAATAATCTCTCAGAGATAAAAAGAGATTTGAAATTTACTCGTGGTGTGTATTACTCTCTAAAATTCAGGAAATGTCAACCTCGTTCCCAGGGCTTCTTGCCTTTTCGAAACACGGAAGAGCGGCATTTTCTTCCGATTTAAACGTAGAGAGAAGAAGCCCTGGGAACGAGGTTGAGGAAATGTCACATTGTTTACGCGTTTGCCTATAGACAACTTTTTTTCATTCTGGTTTCGGTTTTAGACAGCTTTTGTGTAGCTCTTTATTATTATTCGGTATTTGTAACAAAAACATTGCCAAATACCGAAATTATTGTCAAAAAATTACATTCACGAAAACATAGTATGTGAGTATGAGCTTGGAAAAAGCAAAAAACTCAGATGGCAAAGGGCGTCGGATCAACGTCGAATCAAAATAAATATCTTGACGTGGTTTCATCGTTGGAAATTTAATTTTTTTGAAAATAATAAAATTTAAGGGTTCTTCTTATATCCTCTTTCACAGACACTCTGCACAGCTATGCAAATGATTTTCCCGCCAAGCATCGAGCTGTGTGATCTGAATGTTTACCATTGGAATGAGTTTCTTTTGGCTTTCTAGCGGAATTTTCCGTCTATTTGCGCTGCGTAAAAGCCTACCGAATACGAAGAAATACGTGACCGTGAAATTCAACATCACTGAACATATGGATGTCATCATGAAATAATTAAGTAATGAATACTCACATTGAAGTCGGCGATCACTTTCAGTGTATTACTTACACTTAGTTAACAGCGGGAGAACTGTTAAAAAGTTTGTAGATTTTATGCCGAAAACAGTAAAAAGATGCAGAATAACGTCAACATTCATGCATGAATAAAATTTATGCATAAATAAAATTAATTTCATGCATGAATAAAATAAAACTAGACGCGTCATTGCGAGAACAATTTTGCTTTGTCTGCGTCTCAGGGCATGGCATAGCAGTAATGAGAATAGGCATGTATGACCAGACATGATATTAATTATGTCATAACACTTTTTATAACATGGCCCCAATTTCCCACTCTGTTCATCGAGGCATTAATTCTGGTCGAGTTGGCTTCAAAATACTCACTCAAAAAACAACTTAACATTGCAATTTAGCAGAACGCAGTGAATCGTTTCTTTTTAATATCCTTGTGTGCATCTATAATTTGGAGTAAAGGCACGTTGTATTAGAACTTAGAATTCACACTGACCGAACAAACAAAACACTCGCCAAGTTTTGAAGTATTTTGAAGTACTCACTCAAAAATCAGCTGCCTCCTCGCTGAACACCACGATGGAAATGACGAGACAGTGCTGACTTGAAATTGAAAAAATAAAAGAGGTATATGAACAAAAAAAAGTTTCAAGTAACAAAGAAATAAGTCTCTCTCTCGTCTTCGGTTAAAAAGAGAAGAAGCGCTGGGATCGAGGTTGGTATTTCTCATGATATTCCAAACCTACGTAATTATTATGCTATTAGACCTGATACAATTACGCAGTTGAGAGTATAAATTCCTTACAGCGCTAATATTATTCAACAACTCACTATAGCCAGTAAATATATACTGTTTGCGCCAAAACTTGTTCAAAGTCCGCCGCAAAGACGCTAGAACAATATCTAACGTTGTTCTCAAGTGTCTTTACTGCGGACTTTGAACAAGTTTTTCACGTTGCAGCCAGTGGGCAAACAGTTGTCCAAAGTAAGCAGAAAAAGATGCTAGAACAACGTCGAGCGACGTTGCTAGACTTTATTACTGAAGCTTGAAAGGAGGTTGATTAACTCACTATAGCTCACTATAGCCAGTAAATATATACCGTGTGCGCAAAAACTTGTTCAAAGTCTGCCGCAAAGACGCTAGAACAATATCTAACGTTGTTCTCAAGTGTCTTTACACTTAAAAGCCTATTGAGTTATATCGGCGCCATAAATTCGAGTCATCAGATCGACTAGGCGGGAAAAGGGAGTATTTAGGTTAACGAGGCGGAAATCAGGTCGACTAGGTGGAAATCAAATCATAATTTGGTGCTTATAGTACATGAAATCATAATTTTGGAGAATGTTTACATGACATATTGGCCGATTCTGCCGCCAACATAAAGTACATCAATCTAAACAGGAAACCCGCGGTACCTCTGCTAGTTTTTTGATAATAGGTTGCTAGTAAAGTCTACCTATCGCCCACCTTATATCTTAATATTTAATAAATGCATGTTAACTCAGCGCGTAGCGACATCTAATAAATGTCAAATACACGTCAATGCGAGGTCAAAACGACGTTGATTAAACGTCGCGTGTTGGTAGGGTGTATTATTAACAATTAACAACTGGTAACTAACCCGTCATGATGTCATTGGATGTGATCGATTTTCATCCCGCGAATACACTTATATCACATGCGGGTCATAATCACGGGATGTCTCAGTACCCGAGTTATTATTACATTGTTCAGAACGTCAAGAAGGAATAGTTCTTGGAACGCCTGTGGACGGTCGGTTCTCTTTCTCTTTTCTTTGTTTAACCCAACGGCCAAAACGTACCTTAAATCCGACTTAAAAGCAGCACAAGTATCAAACGAACAAGCGAAGAAAATATCTTACAATAAAAGAATCGTGTCAGTGGATCGTTTACACCTCTTGTATTCTCCTGTTTTGGAGGTATGAGTCGAGAATGTTAAACATTTTACCATCGCTTAGCTGAAAAATTAGCCGAAAAAAGGAACACTAGCATCAACAATACAATAAATTGGATTCGAATAAGATTAAATTTTCACCTAATCAGATCTTGTCTATTATGTCGAAGAGGTTCCAGATCGCTATGGTCAAAACAACCTTTAACAGATGTCAATCTAAGCCTTGTGACAAAAGAATCGAAATTAAACATTGATGTCGATTAGATCAATTACTAGGAGTAGTATTATCTTTCTCACTATTTTGTAACAAAAGAGCATCCCGGAATTGCCATTATTAAATTGTCACTTAGTATTATTTCAGAATAAACGTTTACTATGAAAAAAAAAAATTTCTTTCTTAATCCGACTACATGTCGGTACGTCTCTATAATAATCTATCCTATTTCCGCGCTTGATGAGTTTGCAAGTCATTATTTTTAAATAGTTTCGGTGCGTGATGGCACTTTTATTGCGGACTTTGAACAAGTTTTTGCCTACTATGCTTTGACAAGGTCCCTAGCCCCATTTGACTTTTTTAAAAAAAGTCTCGAAACGGGCTGGGGACGAGCTTGATGATGAAATCTAGTCCAGAATAGCCTTTTTCCTCTGCGGGCCTTATTTTTAAATTTCGAAATACGGAAGAGCGGTCATAAGCCTCGGGAACGAGGTTGTTTCTTAATAGCCTTTCTCGAGATATATCAATGCATGCTATAATATATTCAAAGACGCTAGTCGAACTAGATTTTGCCCTCAGGGAAGCAATATTTTCATGTTATACAATAAAGTAATCAAGATGAACAGAAATCTTTTATAACTTACTTAGCGGCAAATTCGCAACCTATTATATAAAAATATCCAAGATTTACAAGAAGAGAAGAAGCCTCGGGGGACGAGGTTGCGAACTCCATGGAGGTTTTTTCAAACTTTAAACACGACTTTTGATATTTCAATCAATGTCTTTAGACTATTAGTTTGAACGTCACAGAGCTCCAGACTGTGGTCGCTGATTAAAAGAATCGGAACAATACCGGAAGTAAATTATTAGAGAATCTGAACTCAGCCAAAAAAAATGTCTTTCCTTTTTTTTTAGAGTTTCCCGTGGGAATGTCAACAGAAGTGAAAAGTAACGAATAACTGCACTCCTTTCAATCTATGATATGAACATACAGAAAATGATAGTAGAAAAATAACAAATAAACAATTTGCTTAACCCACTAGGCAAAAACTTGTTTAAAGTCCGCAGAGAAGTTGTTAGAGCCACGTCATTCGACGGTGTTCTAGCGTCTTTACTGCGGACTTTGAACAAGTTTTTGTCCACTGGAAAGTTGCAAAAAATTAGATCCAACGCTGCATCACGGTACCAGTTAAAGCACTGTACCAGTTTTTAACTAAATTGTTTGCGCTTAAATCAACCTCGTTCTCAGGGCTTCTTGCCTTTTCGCCGCTCTTTCGTGTTTCGTAAAGGCGAGAAGCCCTGGGAAAGAGGTTACGCAGTGATTATTTACTCTTATTTTTCGCAATAAATATACCACATTGTTTACCATAAATATAAGTTATTAAATAAAATAACGAAAAATTATATATACCCGTTTACAAAACATTAGTAGTTATCATACAAATCTCTTATTTACAAGAATAGAAAGTCTGTGAAAAAAAACAGACATAAAAAGCGTCAACGAAGGATACCCCAGTGGGCAAAAACTTGCTCAAAGTCTGCAATAAAGACGCTAGAACAACATCGTCAGGCGTTGTTCTAGCGTCTTTACTGCGGACTTTGAACATTATATTGCCCACTGGGACCACTGGTTGAAGAAACTGCGGATGAGAAATGAGTAAGCTCAAAAATTTCTCCCCCACAGTGACTATTTGCTCTTATTTCGACCACTAGATAGAATATCAACAAACAACCTTGCAAGTGATAGGTTAGGGCGGATTTCCACTAGGCGAATTTGCTCACACGAAATTAGGTCATTGCATTGGTTGAAAGCGACGTCACCTGACAGATGATGTCACTTTTGACCAATGTAATGGCTTTATTTAGAATTCACGCGAACAAATCCGCCTTTACATAAGAAAGTTACCTAGTGGAAAATTCAAGCAAGAAGCCACAATGCAGGACCAAGAAGAACTGAAATAATTTGTCGTAGACACAACACAATGAGCTATAATGCAAGCAGAGAGGTGAACTTCTTCAATTCCGCATAAATATAGACAGAAGGGAAGATTTTTCTGAATATTTTCAGCAGTTACGGAAGTTGTTAATCCTACATTATGTGACAGTAGAACAAATAATCAATGTGTAGGAGGGATTGTTGAGCATAGCTTCGGGCTACAAAACTTTAAGCTATGCTCAAAAGTCTCTCCTCCACAGTGATTATTTACTCTTATTTTTAACGAGATGTGAATAAAAATGGTGAATATATAAATTTTCATATATTTAAGACAGTCATCGTGGCTGTATTCCATTCGTTCGCCCATATATTTTCATTCGTTTGTAAACTCTGCAGCAACTCGTCACTATCAACTTGTTCAAAACTCGAAGGGATATCACTAAGCTCATCAGGTGTAGGTAAATCCGATAGGATAGAGCTGTAATCATTTTGAAAGTTAGTCTGTAAATTATTCCTGTCTCTCATCAGTAAGTTCTGTTGAAAATATACTTGCATATCTTGATTCATAATTGTGTTGTTTCTTTCTGGAATGTTAGAAGAAGGAACAATCCTTTCGTTGTTACGTGAGTTAGCGTTATGCAAATTTACTACATTGTTCTGTAAATTAGCATTCATAAAAGGTACATCTCGAAAGTCTTGATTGATTTTGTTCTGAAGCAAACCCATAGGTAAGTTTATTTTCGAAAGTTCCTGCAAATTGGTATCTCCAAAAAATAACGAAGTCAAGTCTCTTTTCGCTTTTAATGTATTTCCTCTTGGACTGGTTATTCCAGGAACAGTGTGGTGTATTTGTGGTGTCAATGGTTGATATGAGTCTGTACAGTTATTCTGAGGTACTGGTACAGATTGACAGCGTTGTAAATCAGGTGGATGATTGACATGTGACATTCGGGAATTCATGAATATAGCATGTAATTCATTATCCACAGGCGATGGTGATGGTACAGCCCAGTTTTGGTAGTTACTAAAAGAAATATTCGAGAGTAGAAAATACAACCTCGTTCCCAGGGCTTCTTGCCTTTTCTTCGTCGCTCTTCTGAGTTTTGAAAAGGCAAGAAGCCCTGGGAATGAGGTTGTAGAAAATAATGACCAGTCACATAAGAGCAACTAAGCACCTTTGTAGGAGCGAATTTTGAGCATTTCTTTAGGCTACAAAGCCTAAAGCAATGCTCATAATCCCTCCTCTACAGTACTTATTTACTCTTATTTCAAACACTGATGTCATTTATTTATTTATAATGCGTCTAAGAAAAAGTCAGCTTGGCACGAAAACACAACTTTTAATGAGATGAAGCTGAATTTGACTATCAAATTTAAAACTTTCTTATCATCAATAGAAAATGTTATGATTGTCTTCTGTAGTACATAAATAAATTCCAAGATTATTTGGCTCCAAATTCTTTTCTCTTGGAATTTTAAGTGTGAAATGTTTTCTAAAGGAACTAAAAACAATATTTTGCAATTGTATCTATATGGCGCTGTTATTAAAATCCTGAAAATAACCAGAAGCTGTAACGAATATGAAACTTGAGGCAAGTTATTTTGAAAACAGATATTTTGGCAGAAAATAGATAAATCGAATACGTCACAGTGGGCAACAACTTGTTCAAAGTCCGCAGTAAAGACGCTAGAACAATGTTGAACGACGTTCTTTTTGGTGTCTTTAGTGCGGACTGTGAACAAGTTTTTGCTCACTGGGGTTACGGTACTAAGTTTGACCTCACACCGGGGGGGGGGGGGGGGGGGGGGGGGGGGGGGGGGGGGGGGGGGGGGGGGGGGGGGGGGGGGGGGGGGGGGGG